>KN837131.1:405718-420645 GCA_000827215.1 Sphaerobolus stellatus SS14 | reverse complement strand
AAATAATCTTTACCTTTTAAAGTCTGAGCATATCCTCTGAAACTCTTCAAAATGTTGCGACTGCGGTACTGAGGATATAGCTTGCTGCTGCAAGGTTTTAAGGAATGTCAGGAGGCTTTGAGTCAATTCCCTGAAGTCTTCTTTATTATCTTTCATTTGCTAATCGTGGTATCGTCTGACGTCTGAATGAAAACTGATAATTTTTTTCACATACCTGCAATGGTTCAAGGATAACACAAAATATATTAGCACCACCCTCGATAAACGGACCAGCCACAGGGATCATCTTCGCTGCTTCGGCAGTGATTTTAGCAGCCTTCATGGCGTGAGATATCCATTCTCCATCGCTGTCGGTGTTGGGTTGCTTTCTTCTGAGGACTCGGCGTACGATGAGCATGTCGAAAAAGGCTAATACGGAGAGAAATGAGGATGGGGTGAGATAACCAAAAGCGCCATACAGTACCAATGGATATATTTACTTCCAGGCAGTGCCATACTAACTCCATTCGGTAATACTTACGTTAATCTTTGTGACCGGTGCAATGCCATCCATAGCTATGCATCTTCGAAAGAAAGTCATGAGGCTGTATGCAGTCAGACTCGATAATTTCAAAGTCCATGTGAGCTATCATTCCCCTGAGCTGTCAGCTAATAATATTACTCTCCTTTCCCTGAGGTTTACTTACAGGATGCCATCGAAGGCGCTCTGTATCTTTCATATTCCAATAGAAGACAGGATTCTGTCGGCGGTGTTCGCTCCCGGGCCCTCGGTACGAAGATGTGTAGTCTTTCCTTCTCGAGTGGCAGTACCATGCAGTGTGTGGCAGTTCTAAGGCGATAGTAGCATGGCACAATGTGCATGGATCAGCTTTACATTTTCTGTGTTTAAATCCTCGACCCATACGCATAATACGTGCATAGCGTTCAAGAATAGAGGCGCGAGGACCTCAGACTCTCAGGAGTATGAGCCAAAAAAACTGATATTGAGTACCTGAATAGCGATGCCGGTTTAAAGCACCTATTGATAGTAATCTTGTTTCGTAGATGTTAAATATAGATGTTAAAATATCACATTTTATTATCCCATGACATTCCCAACTCCAAATTTCTCCAAGCTACCTAGTAGAATCGTTGCCGTTCGAAGGTTGGCTGATCATGAATAATAATAATAATAATTTAGGCTAAAGAGCTACTAGTACTTTTCGCAGGTTTCGTTGCTAATTATTATCTGCAACAATATTTGTGAACGTCCAACGGTCCACTTTCAGTTTGTTCTGCAAACATATGGGGTCAGCAACGGCATCGGCACCTCGGGAAGGAATTGGGCTTACCAGTCCCGGATCATCCAGGTATGAAAATACCGCTAAAACTACTAGCTCTCGGAAATTTTCAGCTTTATAAAGATCATGTAAGGCGCTGCAACTACCTACAAGAGATGGTGCTTGGATCCAGTAGTAGAGTCCATCCACGAAGTCTCTTATATCCCACGCCAGGATAGGCTTATGAGTCACAGGGTTGCCGTTGAAAGAAAGATGCGGGCCCGCTCCAACATTTTTGAATGGTTCCTACAGATCGAGGATGATTTCGCACTAGCTACTATATTCCGTAAAGTCAGTTGAAAGCAGACTCGGTACGGGAATTAGAGAAATTAGAGTACTTAACTGATTGAAGTGTCAAAGACTTCGTTCGCGCCAGCATTATGGCAAGAGCCATAGGATAAACGCTATAATCAGTGAGAAAAACGGTTTGGAGGTTATTAATCCGCAGGGTAGAAGTGCCGTATCTGACGAGTTTGACATATCTCGGAAAGTTTCCTATGTTGCGAATGCCTTCTGCAGATCCGTAATTATATGGTATACGTCGAGGCGAGGAAGTTCGGAAGTACCTGTCTGTCCATAGGCTAATCCCAATATTTTCCATGATTTCTTCTTTTTTGATCTCCTACGGAACCGACGGTTGAGGTTGGATAATCTCCTTCGCTAGTCATCAATTAAAGTCACATCGATTCCCTTGCAGAAAAAAAGTAAGTACTTAGTTATTTATCTTTGAAGCTGGATATAAGCTAGGTCTGATCATCGCCGAATTAAACTGAGTTCCGTATGGAGTGGAGATGCCCCACATGGAATAGAGACGGAATATTTTGTTCAGGCTGAACTGAAGCCTGCTGTAAACGTCGCAATGGTCTAAGCATCCACTGTATGCAGCTATATTTATAAGAATGCAAACGATGAACATAAATCAAGTGGAGAATTTAATTTAAACTGACCATATGGTACTCATAGAATATTAAGTTATTCTCTTCTGCTGCGCTATAACCACTGGAATACAGAATGTTCGATAGGTCATATACTTAGAGGATCCAAAGAAGTGCAACTAATCTTTGAGACTGAACAATTAAGGCATACGAGGCAATATATTTGATATTCTTTTATTCATCTCTCGACGACTTTACGTGTCTTCGCCTAATTTGAGTATGGTGGCTCCGAGGCTTTCAGCGACTAGCTGGCATTTTCGGACGTCGCTGATCCACGCCCGGTAAAATAAGGAACAGTAAGCTCTTAATGCAATTTAAAACCCGTCCTATTACCTACCTTGTGTTGGTACATTACCAATTCTGGGTCACGATCATGACTACAGGTCCCGTTAAGAGTTCCAAGTCACATTAGCATCAACACAGACTCTCCTAAAATGTGGTTTCAAGTCTGAAATTGGTTCGAAGAATAAGTATAAAATTTAGGACTTGAGGAGCCCTAGATGCACGATAGCCAGGCTGAGGAACGGTAGTAACGGAAATATGAAATTGAGCATACAGTATACTTATTAAGACACGGGATATCTAACCTGTTACATAAAAGTCCTAGTCTGATAGTGACGTGAATGGAGCCCTCCAGGAACGCACTGAAAATAGCTACTTCTTGGTTCCTCATCACAGTTAAGTACGCAAAATCTTAACCTATCCTCACGGCTCATAAAGTATTCTTGTTAATCCAGAGAGAAGAGGTGACGCAGTTCAAATACCTTATGAATAGAAATCAGTATGGATCCATTTCAGCGGTGGCAATGGACACCAGCCAATAGCAGGCGGACAGGTGGGAGTCCCGTGAGATGTATTTCAATTGCGTGGCCTCTACGCTGACAGCGGCGCCTAGACGCGTTAACGGCGACCAAAACACCCCCAGCCGTGACACAAGCCCCCTATCTGCACTGTCCTAGCCTCTGGACGCACCGTTGTCCGCGAAATGTGATATGCATGGACGACCTGATGGAGTGCGCTGGACGAGGACGAGCGGAATAAATGAGCCGGATTCAAGTTCGATTGTTGGTCGGAGGCGCATCTGGTGTAGCGTTATTAGCTTGTGAGATGGACTGGTGATGCCGTTGGCGTTGACAGCGGCGAGAGATCGGGATATGGGCGTCGATGAGCGCTCGGAAGCTTTTCATCTGCTTTCAACTACCTCGGCACGCGTCGCCGACATTGGGCAATGCGACGCGCCAAGTCCACACTGTCTTCGGTCCCGTCGAAGGTGGCATCATCGTAAGGAACGGCTCCTCCAAGCATACAATGTCTCTGCAAGATCGATAAATGCTGTGGCGGCCACCGATGTCGAATCGCACGCGCCAGACGTAGGATCCAGAGACAATCTCACCCTAACCCCACGCTTATTCCGTGGCTGCTGCATGGCGTCAGCTTCTTCGACGTCCCGATGCTTGAACAATGCGACCTGCCCACACGACGAGTTTATCACCGCCGCCCTCCAAAGAGCATCACCGACGGTCCTTACCGCCGCTAGCCTTCACAAATTCAGCAACTCGATCATTCCTCCACAGCTCCAACTTCTCCATAAAGGCCTTTACCACAGTCGCTCCCAACAGAGCATCCAGTACGGTATCTAGCATCTGTGCACCAACACAATGCTACCCCTACAGCCACGTTCCCTGTGATACCATAGCCGTCGACTCCTGCATCGATATCCTGGATCAAATGGTAGGTCAATACCACCAAATAGGAGCCAATGAGGTGACTTCAAAACGTAGGGTCAAGTTGTAGAGAATGGATGGAGATGTGGATATCAGCTGAGGGTAGTGCCGGTTGGGTTGATGTGGGTGCGGATGCGGATGTGATATTCAGGCTGCACCTGCTCAGTGCTACTAATTCATTTGAAAACCAGATATAAGGAGGCCTTAGAAGGATTATGGACACGATTTATCTTAGGGATGTGATGAAGACAGTCCCAGAGTGTCGATGATGCGGCAGATCGCACTTCTACACAGACAATGAAACTTCAAAGCCTCGATACGCATCATCGACTCACCATTCACCACTCAGCTCTCTCGTACATGGCATTTACCCACTGTATTATCCGACTTACACGTTATTTGCCCCACCAACATCATCCCAACCTCTTCTACACTACTTCAAGCTCGGGCATCGACACCAACACCTTATTCTTAGACTTTCACGCAAATTCAATTCTCCTCACACACGTCGTGATCATCATATGTTCAAGCACGACCATATCAAGCCTACAAATAAATCTCCAGTACAATATGGTATCCTAATCTCGCTACACTGACGCTCTCTGTTCCGCTCCCCATCCGTGACCCAAACGCTCTCAGCGGTGGAGACAAGCCCCCTGTCAAAGTCTTGTCCTCGCCTTGAGATGGTTCGTTTCTCGCAGGGTGGCCGACGGCGTGTTGGAAGGAGCTCAAGGGCGACTCGGATCGGCAGCTCCTTAGCCGCGATGTTGTGTGGGATATGTGAGTCAGTTTTTTATCATTCTTTCGTTTGGAGCTGTTGAGGCTGATGCGGTGTTCTTATAGCATTATCGACTTATAGGATAGATTGACGGTGCTGTTTGCGTTGACGGCTGCCTTGTCAAGTTTGGGCAAGTCGATGCGAGTGGCAGTTGGCACTGTAACAGAGACTAAAATTGTCCTTAGGTGCTATCTTGATGGGCATCGGTACGTTTCCTCTTTTCCAATCAACGCTACTTAACCCTAACAATATTATTGTCAATTTACCCTCTGCAGTGCAACCACTACTGTTTCCTCCACAAACCCATTCTGCACTCATACACTGGCAATGGAGCGTAAAGTCCACACTGTCCTTGTTCTTGGAGGCGCCGACGAAAGATCCTCCTGTAGAAGTGTTTCCTACATCACAACAACTCTATCTCCCAGTCCACCTCCTTTGTACGGCGTAACAGAAACAGACGATGTCTCCTCAAGTGGAGCTTCGTCATTAGTCTGACACCCTTGCTGTCATCAGTGAAAGCCTCGAGGGAATCAGCTCCTATCCTAATGAACGCAGTGATGTTTGGTATGGGTCATGAGATCTCGTTGTTCCTGAATGGTGGTACCTACACTTTGGAATACATTCTCTGACAGCAGGCATGGTGTACGGGTCCTTACTCTTATTCACGGCAAGTACGACTCACGGTTGTTTTCAGGGCAATGTTCCCTGTTCATTCTGCTTATCTTTAGACTTTGTTTTCCATTTAGCTTATCCTTCACGTGTAGAGCTTCTAAGCATTACTTATTCATGTTTCCTGCAGAATGATTGTATAGTTTTTGACTTTTGCTTATAAGGCTTTGCTAATATGGTGGTCCGCAGAAATATGCCAATACCATGAGTGTGAGGTCCTGAATTGATGAGGAGGAATGGCAATAACCATGGAGATCTCTCACTGCAACTGCTAAGGAAATTTCGATGGTAACTTCCTCATGTTAATTTAGTAACAAGATTCCATCCACTGCCCAGCTTCCGCAGAGTTATTAATCTGTCATTTTAAACTAATAGTATTAGACTGGCATAACCTGATGTTCAGAGACCCTTTCCACCTCTGTGGAACTGACACTGGAATTTGAGGCTGATTCAGCTTATATATATAGTACATAACTGCTCAGGCTTAGGAATACTTTAACTCTTATATTAATATTCTCTTTTTTTAGCAGAATATTCAACCGTATCTGCTCGTTTGAAACTACCTTGCATTGAACTACCAAAGTTTGGCAACCACATATATAGCGCCATCAGGCATTCAGTAGCCTTTCGAGGTTAAACTGTTCTTAATCAGTCCTTATACCATCTTTTGATACAACATCATGAATAACTGTTAATTAGTAAGCTGTCCAAGGTCATTCCATTTCCTCAGAGAAATGCTGATGGATATTTCTCTTTCATCAGTGGTCCATACCAATCCAACATGAATATCTGGTGACGGAAATAATTTATTCAAATACTACGTCGATTTTGGAAATATGACATAATGAATAAAATCCTCAGATAGAACAAGGTATGGAAACTAATGGCCAAAGACAGACAGTGACAGCAGCAATGATGATAGGTATACATGGAACTGCAGCCCTCTGAATCCCAATCACTTTATTCATCAGTATCAAATGATTTAGGAAAGATCATCCACCAGAGAACAGGGTGAGAATCCTCGCTTGCCAGATAATCCTCCCATCTCCAGAGATATTCATCCACTGATATGCCTAGATGCACAGCCATACTCCAGAATTCTCGAGCCCTTGAAGGTAATTCAGTGTATCTCAGATTGACATTAACCTCTCCGTATGCGAATTCGTGCCCTGTGGTCCTCAGGTCATACCAGCGTAACGATTCTGGCAGTACTTCTGCTGCTGCGAGGAAGGTCCAATATCTCGATGGTCGGATACCTAAACGAGCATTTGATTCCCACAACCGTAGCACATTCTGCAAGTGAGAATTGAAAATTAAGGGACGATTCAGCCTGCCAAGGTAGTTCCCTAAGTAGTAACCTATGGGTTTGTCATATGGAATCACGTCGTTTATCGAAAAGGTATTCTCCTTTGGATATTCATGTAAACTCAAATACCCAGTAAAAGATCGGCGCCTTCTCTTTTTTGCATCTCCTTTTCAGTAGTATCAGCCAATTTCTATGACAAAACCCGTGATGCTACTCACCTAGATTGAAGTGTCGAGGAAGTATGGGTCCTACGGCACGTGCTACCTCATCGGAAAAGGCATTTAGTCCACAGGATTGGTAGAAATTTTGAATAAGTTTAATGTTATGTATTTTAAAGTTAAAGTGAATAGCTTCGCATTGGCAGGTCAATTTTGGAAGATAGTGAATTCCAAATGGATGTAGTTCAAGTGCAGTAAGGCGGGTAGTCCCTTGAGGGCATTGCGACCAATAAATCTCTGGAGCTTGACAATATCCTTCCTCCGATATTATGGCATCATTGACATAGAGATATAGTTCATTTACTGGCCATGTCCCAGGCGTGTTCTCTACTTCAAGTTCAATATGCCATTCCATACCAAATACTGAGTCGAATAGTGCTCTTCAGAGTTTGTTCCACATGTAAATGGTTATGAGACTTACCTAGATTAAGAGCTAATAATTTACATTTGGACAATTGGCATATAGCATCGAATCTTAATTTAAAGTGGCAGCTTTCTGTCAGGAAAGAGTTCCATAATAATATGTCCCTCTCTCTGTCATCAACAGCATAGCAGTATTGGAAGAGTGTCATTTTCTCAGTTGTGTGGGATTCAGTGAAACTGCAAATTAAATTTATAAACTTCTTAGATGTAATATAGTTAATAGTCACCAACACATACCTTAGCCGTATCCCTTTATCACTTCGTTTGAGACTACTCCACACCTCGGAACTGGGGATGGATAATTGCCAATCATCCACGTTATAACCATGGGATGAGAAACCCGCAACCAATTTCTGCTCATTAGATGAAGAAGTAAAAGGATAAAGGATACTGCATCGCTGACATGTTGAACAGGGTAGAAACTGAGCATAGACACCTCCCAAAAGAATCTTGTTTGAATCAAGAGGGAAGAAATCATACACTACAGGGATCACAGAATGAAAATTCTGCAATAAAGAAGTCGTTTCAGCAGGACTTCTTGCAACATAATTTTCCAACTGTGTCTGTAATCCCTGGAGACGGCTCTCGTCAATTATTACATCAGAGGATGAATAATTGCTAGTTGTAAAGAAGTCTGAACCCGTATCTGGCTTGACAGTAAGATTTAGAGACTATTGGTAAGTAATTGCAATGAAAGAAATGCAAGGATGACTAAGTATGCACCTGACAGTAATATTGAGATTTTAACACGATTGTCATTTCCCAAATATATCCCTAGTTGTGCCTTGCCCGGTTCTGTATAACCTATGTCAATATTGAAAATTACCCCCCGATATTTGGTCTTTTCGGTCTTCAAAAACGAAGGAAGTTTAGCTTGCATATGACGAACACCATCCTAGCTCAAAAAACAATTTGAGGAAGTTCATAACAAGCTTTAGGAGACATACTTGTATGTCACGACTCTACACCCAATGGAGTGGTCGTCAATCTCACCGTGATATTTCAAGGTGTATTCATTCACCCACCATCCGATACCGTGTGGTAAGGTGTTCTAGAGTGTTCCATGTCAAGTCTAGCGTACCGTATCTGTCGGCCACTTTAACAGGCCGCAGGTCTGACAGATGATCAAACCTAAGAAAGACTCTTTCATTATCAAACGCTGAAAACATACCTTCATAAAAGATTACTGCAAGTAAATGCTGTGATTTGCAGAATCCCAAAACCTGGGTGATATTTGGGTGTCTTTAACCCTCTCAGTTTGAATACGAAAGAAGATAATTCGTGCCAGTTTACCGTAAGTGTTCCATAATTCGTAATTCTGCCTTCAATTGCTTTATTTATGTTAGTCAAATCATTCATAAAGAACCCAATATGAATACCTCTTTTGATTCTTTTCCCTCATATATTTTCACGGTGGTTCGATGTGACATTCCATTAGCTGACGTCAATGCATGGTACTCTTTGAAAGGAAGCGGCATTCTGCGGCGGAAAGACAATATGGAGTTGTTATGCTTGATTTCCGCCTGCAAATTAATATCTCCTGGTTTGAGTTCATGGAACTACAGTTTGACCTAAATCTTGTTCCCGGAGTATGAATGACCAAATACTCACATCTTCAAACTCTGGAATGTGATCATTGCCCGTTCCTGGCAGTAAAGAAACACTGGCTGGACTCCCATCAGTTTTAAACATCTGAACTTGTAGATGAGTGGAAACTGTGCAATATAACTTCGGGGATGATTCAAAAAGGAAACTCGGATTCCTCAATTTCCATCATTTACCACTAGATCCTCCCTCAATGTACTGATATCCTTCTGGTACTTTGATATCATTCCTTTGATCTGCTCCGAACGTAGATAATTCTTGATCGGGCGAGACTGAGACTCTGAGACGAATAGAGTGTGATCTTTGAGAAGCCGTTCCATCAAACTGGGAGAAAGTGATTGGTTGAAGAAGACGAATCATCGAATAGGGGAAGGATGCGAACCTCTTGAAATCTGAGCACATCTTCGTAAATTCATCCGAAGGCTCGACCCTTGGTGTCCCTGATATTGCTTTCTGTAAAATCTGGAAGACTCTTGTGATGCTCTGAGTGAGCTCCTTGAAAATTTCTTTGTTGTCCTTAGATTGCTTAAAGCGATAAGGGAGTTATCCATCTGAATGAAACCTCTAATACATTATTCACATACTTTCAACGGTTCAAGGACATAATAAAAGATATTAGCACCACCCTCGATAAACGGACCAGCCACAGGAATCATCTTCGCTGCATCGGCGGTGATTTTAGCAGCCTTCATGGCCTGAGATATCCACTCTCCATCACTGTCGGTGTTGGGTTGCTTTCTTCTGAGGACTCGGTGTACAATGAGCATGTCGAAAAAGGTCAATGCGGGAAGAAATGAAGATG
Organism: Sphaerobolus stellatus SS14; assembly: GCA_000827215.1. Lineage (NCBI taxonomy): Eukaryota > Fungi > Basidiomycota > Agaricomycetes > Geastrales > Sphaerobolaceae > Sphaerobolus > Sphaerobolus stellatus. The sequence goes on along the minus strand of KN837131.1, from coordinate 410,866 downwards.
AGGTGAGGCAACCAAAAGCGCTATACAGTACCAATGGAGATATTTGCGTCCAGATAATGCCATACTAACTCCATTCGGTAATACTTACGTTAACCTTCGTGACTGGTGCATTATCATCCATAGTTATACACTTCGGAAGAGATTCACGGAGCTATATGCAGGCAGACTCGGTACTTTCGAAGTCCGTGTCATCTATCATTCCCCTGAGCTGTCAGCTAATAATATTCCTTTCCTTTCATTGAAGTTTACTCACAGGATGCCATGGAAGGCACGTTGTATCTTTCATATTCCAGTAGAAGACAGAATTCTGTCGACGGCGTTCGCTCCCGGGCCCTCGGTACGAAGTTGTGTAATATTTCCTTTCGAGTGGCACTACCATGCAGTGTGTGCCAATGGCAGTTCTAAGGCAATAGCAGTATGGCACAATGCGTATGGATGAGCTTTACATTTACTGTGTTTAAATCCTCGACTTATACGCGTAATCCATGCTTAGCATTCAAGAATAGAGGCGCAAGGACCTCACCGTCTCAGGAGTATGAGCCCAAAATTGATATTGAGTACCTGAATAGCAATGATCGTTTAAAGCACATATGGATAGTAACTTTGTTTCATGTATGTTAAAGACGTATCCTTCCTATAAATTAAGAAACCAACAGGCTACTTATTAGAATCGCTATCGTTCGAAGGCAGGCTGATCATGAATAAGAATAATAATTCAGTCTTAGAAGATATTAGTACCTGTCGCAGCTTTCGTTTCTAATTATCGTCCGCAACAATATCTGTGAACGGCTAAGATCTTGATAATGGTCGATCTTTCGGATTGCCTTGCAAACATGTGGGCTCAGCAACGGCATCGGCACCTCGGGAAGGAACCGGACTTACCATTGGTGGATCACCCAGGTGTAAAGATAATGTGAAAACTAGATTATTTTTTTCACCAGTCAGTACTCTACCGATGTAAAATGCCGCGAAGCTACCTACAAGACATCATTGTTTCCATGGTGCTCGGTTCCGCTTGGGCTTGGAGAGTACATCTACGACGAACCCTATATCCTAAACCAGGCTTATCGGTTGCTGGGTGGCCATCGTTAGATGAAATATGTAGTTCCGTTCCAAGATTTTGAATGGTTACTGCACTTCGAATCCAGGATGATTTCGTGCTAGGCACTATTTGTCGTAGGATCGGTTGAGAACAAAGGTACAGAAATTAGAAGAATTAGCACGAGACTGTTTTTCCTGTCGAAGTCTTCGTCGTCTCAAGCATTTACACGAGTCCTGATAGGATGCCGCTATTATCAGTGAGGCAAGCAGCTTGGAGATTATCGATTCAGAGGGTAGAAGTTCCGTATCTGACGAGTTTGACATGTCTCGGAAAGTTTCCTATGTCGCAAATGCCTTCTGCAGATGCGCAATTATATATATACTTCAATGCGAAAAGGTTCGGAAGTGCCTGTCTGTCCATAGACTGATCTCAATATTTTCCTTGCTTTCTTCTTTTCTGATCTCCTACGGAATCGACGGTTGTTTGATAGTCTCCTTCACTAGTCATCAACTAAGGTCACATCGACTCCCTTGCAGAAAAAAGTAAACACTGTAACTCAGCTGACTATCTTTGAAACTGGATGTTAGCTCTGATCATCGCCGAATTAGCCTGTGGTCCTTCTGGAGTCGAGATGTGACACAAATACAGACGGAATGTGTTGCTTCAATGGTATCTCTGGCCGAACTGAAACCCGCCCTAACCTCGCAATAAGCATCCAGTATGTAGTCATATTCATAAGAAGGTATAGGACGCATGCAATTCAGCTAGAGCAGGCTGAGTATTTAATTCACCGTATATCACTTACAGAATATTATCGTTTTCTAATGCTGCGCCATTACCATTGGAATATAGAATGTCCGAACTGGAGTGTATTTTGCATACTTAGGAGATCCAAAGAAGCGCAACTAATAATTACTGGAGAATAAGAAATGAATGAGGCATCAGAGGGCAATACATCTGGGATTGTTTTATTTACCTTTCCGTATCCTTGGTGCAACTTGGAGTACGACGGCTCCGAGTATTTCAATTTGGCATTTGCGGGTGTCGTCGCTTCTCATCTGGTAAAAGGAGATATAGGAATCCTCGTTTTTTCGCAATGCTTTTAACATTGCTATTTGAAGGTCCTAATACCCTGTGGCGCTACATCACCAATTCCTGGGTCAAGATCACGTCGCCTGAAGATTTCCTAGTCAGTAGCACATGGAGATATTAATATTGAATCGTATAAAATCTGCCTTGAAAGCGATTGGAAGAATAAGCATAAGAATTGAAGATTTGAGAATCCCTAGATGCGTGATCGCCAGGCTGAGGAATAGCTGCAACAGAAGTTGAGGATTCAGCATAAGTATATTAGCCATAGTGCTTTTTCATATATAACACTATATACAGCAGTCTTATCTTCTAACTGCGGTTCTTAAACTTGAATGGAGGTCCCAGGGACGTACTGAAAACTGTCCTCATCAGAACTTGTCACAAAGTACTTATACGAAATAATCCATACCTATCCCAAGGGCCTTGCTCTTACTCGGAGTGTGCTTGTTAATCTAGAGAGAAGAGCTGACCTAGTTCAAATGCCATATGAATAGAAAGCAGTACTTATGGATCCACTCCGAGCTTGAGCGTAGCCAATAGCTGGCGAACAGGCGGGATGTATTTCAAGCGCGTGTCGCCTGCGTCGACAGAAGCTGTCCCGCTCTCTAGATGCGTCAACTGCGACCAAACCGTATCTAGCAGTGGAAAGATGTCACCTATCTGCATTTTCCTTCCCTCCAGACGCACCGTTGCCCGCAAAGCATAATACGCATGGACGACTTGTCACTTGATGGAATCTGCCGGACAAAAACGGGTGAAATAAATGAGCGGGATTCAAGCTCGATTGTTGGTCGGAGGCATATCTGGTGTAGCGTTATTAGCTTGTGAGATGGACTGGTGGTGCCGTTTGCGTTGACAGCGGCGAGAGAGCGGGATATGGGCGTCGGTGGGCGCATGGAAGCTTTTCTTCCGCTCTCGCCGTCAGGATGACTGTTTCCACTACCTCGGCACGCGTCACCGGCATTGGGCAATGCAACGCGCCAAGTCCAGTCTTCGGTCCCGTCGAAGGTCGCATTGACGTCAAGAACGGCTCTTCCTCCTTCGAGTCGTGCAATGTCTGCAGCATCGAGAGATGTTACGTTATCCGATTTCGAATCGCACGTGCCAGATGTAGGATCCAGAGATAATCTCACTCCAGCCCTACGATTATTCCGTGGCTGTTGCACGGTGTCAACTTCTTCGACGTTCGATGCATTATCACCCCGATACTCGAACAATGCGACCTGCCCATTTCTCTATGACTCCGATGACCTTCACGACGAGCTTTACCACCGCCACTCTCTAAAGAGCATCAACGATGGGTTTTATCGTCGCTAGTCTTCAAGATTGCAGCAATATCTTAAGCGCTCTTTCCTCCACGGCTCCATCGACAATGATACTTAGCATCGGGACCACAACACCGTGCACCACTACGACGCTATTCCTACAGCCAAGTACCGTAGCCGTCGACTCATGCGTTGGGATCCAGGATCAAACGATGACCGATGGAAGGGACATGATGGTAGCGAAATAGGAGCAAATGAGGACTTCAGGACGTAGGGTCGAGTTGTGGAGAATGGATGGAAATATGGATGTCAGCTGGGGGTAGCGCTGGTTGGGTTGATGTGGGTGCAGATGCGGATGTGATATTCAGGCGACACCTACTCAATGCCACTGGTTCCTTCGAAGGCGGGATATCGGGAGGCTTTGGAAGGATTACGGACGTGATGTATCTTGGGAATGTGATGAAGACAGTCGGAGAGTGTCGAAGATGCCGCAGATCGCGCCTCTACACAGACAACGAAACCTCAAGGCCTCGATACGCACCATCCACTCACCACTCAGGTCTCCCGTACATAGTATACTGCCCATTGTATTATCCGACTTCCACCAACATCATGCCAACCTCTCCTACACCTCAAGCTCAAGTTTGGACATGGACATGGACACCTTATGCTTAGACAGTCACGCAAATTCAATTCTCTTCGCGTACGTCACGATCGTCAGTTGTTCAAGCACGACCATATCAACACTACAAATAAATCTCCAATACAATATAGTATCTCCTGACACTCTGTCCCGTTCCCCATTCGTGACCAAAATACTCCTAGAAATGGAGACAAGCCGCCTGTCGAAACTTTGTCCTCGCCTTGAGATGCCTCGTTGCTCGCCATGTGCGATAAACGTGGTCGGCTTGACGATGTGTTGCAAGGAGCTCAAGGGCGACTCAGATCGGCAGCTCCTTAACCGCGATATTGTGCAGGATATGTGAGTAGTTTTGTGAGCATTTTTTCCTCTGCAGCTGTTGAGACTGATATGGCGTTTTCCCGTAGCGTTGGTTGGTGGCTTTCTAGATGGACTGGCGATGCTGTGAGCGTTGACGGCTGGCGAGTCGAGTCTGGGCGAGTCGATGCGAGTGACGGTCGGTGGCGTAGCAGAGACTAAAGTTGACCTTAGAGTGCTATCTTGATGGACATCGGTACGTTTTCTCTTCTTCAACGCTACTTAATCCTAAGAACTGTACTTATTTCCATCTGTAGTCCACTACCGTTTCCTTCATGGACCCACCCCCGTTCACGTTCTGCACCCATACACTGGCAATGGAGCGCAAAGTCCACGCCGTCCTCGTTCCTGGAGGCGCTGACGAAAGAACCTCCTGGCAGAAGTCTTTGCTGCATCGTGATGGCTCCATTTCCATTGTATGGCGTAACAGAAGCAGACGACGTCCCCTCGAAGTGGAACTTCGTCATTAGTCTGACGCCCTTCCTGTCACCAGTGAAAGTCTCGAGGGGAATCAGCTCCTATCATTACGAACGCAGTTATTCTGGGTATGGATCATGAGATCTTGCTGTAATTGAATGGTGGTACCTTTGCTTTGGAATACATTCTCTGACAGTGGGCGTGTACACTACTCTTATTCATATCACCCACTGAATAAGGGCTGACAACGAGTTGATGGTGCTTTCATTGCAATGTTCCTGTTTATTCTGCTTATCTTTAGACTTTTTATCCCCCTTCAGCTTATCCTTCATGTG
>KN837131.1:385370-405618 GCA_000827215.1 Sphaerobolus stellatus SS14 | reverse complement strand
TTATCCTTCATGTGTAGAACATCTAAGCGTCGCACTTATCCATGTTTCCTGTGGAATAATTGTACAATTTATAAAATTTAATCGATAATAATTCTTACCTTTACGGTTTACCTTCCACAGAGTGATTCATTTGCTGATTCATGAGCTTACTATTAGACTCATAACTTGAAATCTCAAGTTCAGAAACCCTTCCAGCTGTGGAGGTTGAGGTCAAGCCTGCTTTCAAATATATAGGTAACTGCTCAGGAGCTCCAGTGGTATTTCTGACTGAACTAAAACCCGCTCCTTGCAATGGTCTATGAACCCGGTATGTAGCTACATTAATAAAAAGGTATAGGATAAACCTAAATTAGCCCCAGGATTTAATTTAAATTGACCATATATTACTTAGAGTATATTGTCGTTCTCTCCTGCTGCGTCATAACCCCTGGAATACAGAATGTCCGAACTTGATTATACCTCTCATACTTAGGAGAGATCCAAAGAAGAGAAAATTTGTGACTTACACCTTCGACTGAACAGTGAAAGAGAATAATGAGAGAAGAGGCGTAAGGTACTGACTGCGGTCAGAAGTTCAATGATAATAATAATAGCTCCTATCCTAAAGCTTCCCTTAACGTTTCCTCACTTTGGAGATAAGTCGCTGCCTACAGTACTTACTATTGATGAAGGCGAAGCTAAGTATTGCATTAGGATGTATACCGATCGGCATTATAATCCTTAAATGCGGTTCTGAACTGGAAATTCGTGACTTTCCTAACCTATTCTTTATGTCCTATTCTGAAGTGGAAGCTCGTGACAATCCAATGTTCGCGACTTTCAACGGTCATGTGGATGAAACTGTAAAAGGATTTAATGGCATTGTTATACATGACTAGAACGTAGTGGTATACAGATATACAGCAGCTTTCACCTGCTGTTCTTAGCTTTCGGACGTACGTGACTTGAGAACTCTCACGTGGAGAAAACTGTTCGTAGTACACAAGATTCAAGGTCCATGGCTAGAATCCGCCATAGATCTTTTCTCTTGAACATGATCATGACTGCCTCTGGCCACAGACAACTAACATGATTTAGCACACAGAATGCAATCCTCCCACCAAAATTGCGACGCCTTTCTCCCACGCCCACTATCACGTGACATTTGTTGCAAGCGAGATATGTCGTGCAGGCCTCCCAACGTGACCAAGTGTAGAATATATTATTGATATGGTTAAGGGCTACTTTATATCACCCATAAGCAATGCAGAGTGAATCTCATGGCAGACAGGATAGCTTGGCGGAATAGTGGATGTATGATACAATAGGTGTATTTAACAGGAAGAGCAAAGGTCTCATGGCCCAGTGGTCTGTATTTACTATTTTGATATGTATAGTATAGTTACTATTGGCTTGTTAGTTCCTTTGTCCAAATCCTGGTGATGTCCTTTTTTATTTTTTATTTTTCGTTTGACTTGTTTTAAAAAATATATCCTATATATACTCTGGGTCTTCCTGAAACTTGGCATTTTATTTTTAGATCTTCCACATTCTTGCTATAAGATTAATAATTGAATAGTCAACTGTCAGCTTAAAAATCAACTTGTGATCTTATTGAATGTCAAATTAACCATACCCCATAATACAACCTAACTTCGAAACTTTTGACATTTATTAACTCAGTTAAATATACAGGAGTACTTCAAAGAGTTGAAATTACTGAGAGAATACAGTGCCAGAGCTAGAATGCGTGAAGCAGAGTATGTTTTGAAGCAGACAGGGAATTAGATATCAGCTTCATATATCGTCTTCAACCCTCAGTCTAGTTGTAGTCGATAATATTTTTATTAAATTTCGCTTGTGATTACAAATAATTTTATGGAATTTTGGTATCATATCTCGGGATATATCAGAGCCACATGATTTGGGACATTAAGCCCGCACAGGTGCCTTCCTAATTCAGAAAGGCTCCGTATTACGTGTGCGGACTCAAATGGATGCAAATGGACAACAGAAAAAATATTATTTATTAATTCTATCAATTATGTAATACTCTTGAGCTTCATCAATGACGACTATATGACTGTTTGCGTTTTTGGGATTTTTCTGGAGAAGGGGGAAGGGGGCCAATTTTTCCCAAGGCTGTTACAGTGCAGGAACATTGTGTTGGAGGCATGAGTGACATGTTTTCCTTATCTGTAAGGGCAGAGTCAAATTGAACCTTCTTCGAAGTGTTTCCTGATGGCAATATATGGTTGATCTTATGGAGGAGGGCCACATTCTTGCGGAAGGCAAGTAAATCATCTACTTGCTCTGCTGGTATGCTCATCTCATGATCTGGTAAGTTGCCACCAAATCACCAAGCTTTGGGGCTGCTATTCTAGCTTCATGAGCAAAACAAGCCATACTCTGAGCATCTATGGCTTGCCGAGATGAGTTCAAGAGAGTCTGAAGGAAAAATATTTTAGTCTGATGTATTTAATGAGAAATGATTTAAATAGCAAACTTACAAAATCCAGTTCATCTTCAGCATCAGTAGAAACACTTTCAATATCATCAGTAATGCCGTACTCCCCTATATCATGACTTTTTGATGCAACTTCATCCAGTCTAGCCTCCATATATGCATCTGGAACAATACTCAGAATATCTGCCACCGTTGCAGCAGCCTTCACAATAGGTGCTTCCTCAGGAAGGAAGCTTCTGGTTGTATCCATGGAGGCAAGCTGCTGAACTCGAGCCTCAGCTTCTGAACATGGCAAAGAAATGATGGGGATTAGCTGTCCAGACTGACGAAGGAAGCTGGTTTGAAGAAGGGTGGCCCATATATGCTTACAGGTACTTCCACAGCTGATGAAATCTGGGCAGCTGCAGCTGCTGGTGCCCTTGTAGAATAGTCTCACTTGATATATAGTTGCATTTGCATCATGACAGGAACAGAGGAGGAATAACAACTGAAATATAACCCATCAGAATAATAGGCCAGAACACTTGGACAGGTTTGCTTAAGCAGAGTTGCAGCAGCTTGAACTCATTGTGGGTCTGCAATGAGATAGGCAACAATAGGTAATTTTGCATTTACAGGAGCACTTATCTTCAGAATGTCTTGGCCACCTGGCACTGCTTGAATTCTTGCAGCCCATCGCTCGTCTTCCACAGCCTTGAGACAGTATTGTTCAAATATGGAGGGTAAAACTTTAAACACCAGCAATTGCAGAAGCATATCCACTCATAAGCATCACCCTCCACGCTGCCATTGTTGTAAATGTTTGTGTTTGAGCAAACCGTTGAAGCTTTCAAGGTGATTTGTTGTCGAAAGCACTCCATCAAATGTGCATTTAAGTCGGTGAGATGCAACACAACGACCAAAATCTGACTAGCTCTGCCACAGACTATCTGTGCACCAATAACTGTCAAGATAGTCAATATGGAGTAATCCCTGTTGGGCAGCCCCTGTGGTCTCCGCATCTCCTTGCATCACCATGAGAATCTTGCGTTCTTTAAATAGCAACACTTTTGTGATTGTGAATTCCATCATTTGTATCAATGCATCTTCAAGTTGCTTCAAATGGGCTTTTGTTTGCATCAATAAAGGTGATTTCCCTTTGAGGACCTTGTTCCGGTGGTTTCACCATGACTGATGAATATGGAATTTGCAAATAAGAAGCCACATGTTGGGGAACACAACCAACAAAGCTCCTCGTTCTTTCAAGTCTGTGTCAGGAGTGACTAAAAGAGGAATGCCCAGAAACCTTGTTGATTCCAAGACTGGGGACTAACTACTAACTACAGGTCCTTATATACTACAGAGATAGTCTAAATATAGAATACTTCCAGAACCTTCTGTGCCCTTCCATAACCTTCTATAACCTTCCATGGCTTTCTATGGATTCCATAAGTTTCCACAAGGCTCCACAACCTTCTACAAGGTTCCATAACCTTCTAGTAGGATACTATATCAGGACGTACCCTGATAGTCTGTATCTGTAACAGCAACGAAGATATCAAATGGTTTGCTTTTAAACTTCTCCAGACTGGACTGCCATTGTTGCAATAACTTCGTGAGGATTGCTGTGTCATAGCCGGATGAGATCTGTTTATTGCCTGAAGGAGCCGAGAAGAGAAGGAACGTGAGTGGGACACTCTTCTTTTTCTCATCCACCGCCATCACAATAAACAAGAGAAGTTTACTGTCACAGATGCCGAATGTACCATCAACCATGATTTGAGATTGATGGCATACTTCCATGCCATTTCCTTCATCTCCTTGGTAGCAATACAGACTTCGAAATATTCATTTAATGCTGCCTGGGGTGAATAATGAAAAACAGCTTCTGCGAGGGTGGCATTATAATGGGGTGACTGGGGGTCTAGCCAGTCATCAATGTTAATCTGAGGCTTCTTCATAGTATCTATGCCAATCATCCTATTATATTGCTGATAGAGTGCCCGAGTGTCATATGACTTCATTATCCATTGGAATTGTGAATTATGCAGCTGATCTTGCGGTGGCTGTCTGGGATAGCCATTTGTACAGAATAATTCACGGTTTCTTGCTTGAATAGCTGTAAGTGAAGCTCCTTCATGTAATTGCTTCAATGCAACTACATACACAGAAGGATGGACAGGTATTGGGGGTATTCGTGAGAGCACAGCCTTCTTGCAGGCTTCATTATGGACAAAATAACCGCATATTCTTCGTATCTTCCCACTTTTAACGAGGCTGATGACTTCTGCATGTGCAAGGCATTCCGTGTAGTTATATGCAGTTTGCCGCTTCTTAGTGCCAAATTGAGTGTGCTCACATCCGCAATCACTAAACATAGACACGAGTCCTAAATAAAGCTTCCCATAATAACAATGTATATACTCACCATTGATACAGCGTACACCGTTCTTCCTGCTCACCCTCCCTATTCGTTGCAGCTCACTTAACACTCCACCGACAGGTTACGTCCTTGACCGCCGTCTCATTCAGGCCATGAGCAGTCAATACAGAAATTGCCTCGTTTTGCTGCACACCGTCAAAGGCCGAATATAAATGGTCTTCTATTTGGGATCCCAAACAGTACATGTCATTTAGCTGGCTATGTTGCTGGGGTGTGAGATCCAGAGACTTCCATGGGAGTTTCACAGCGGCACATGTTGCAGACATCTCAACTCGATCTCCTCGAGCTTCTTCAGCAGTTACAGTTGTCCACCGAACTTCGAAACCCTTTTTGCAGTTGCCCGTACCGGCCTTGATGTGCCCGTTACGTCACGACATGCGAAAAATAGAAGGTGCTGCTGAGAATGAGAGACGTGTTCGAGAGGTTCAGAAGTTTGATGGGACACAAATAACAACAAACAATATATTGTTGAACGGAGGTAAATAGTCTACAATAGGTTATCTGGAGTTATCTGAGGTTATCGGGCGCTGAAGCGAGAAGCGAGAAGCGGAGCCTTTCTGAATTAGGATGGCACCTGTGCGGGCTTTAATTCCCATGATTTGAAGTCGTTGTCTGAATGTGGTAGGTGTGACGAAGGTGTGACCGACCGTGGGAAGCGTCGCAATTTTGGTAGGAGAATACAGTCGTTCTCATTAAGGTGCAGCCCCTCTCGGCTAAGTGCTCCAGGCCGCGCAGCGCCGCCAGAATGAAATTTTGGAAGGAAACCCACCAAAAGCTGCATAAAAACGAAAGACCGAAATTTCGGGTGATTATGTAATCATCCAGATATCGAGCTTCATTTTCCTTACCATTGATTAGGGCTTATTCGGAAGATTTTTGACTTAGAATCAACAATATATTTATTTGAATAATTTGTAACTGTGCATAAACGAAGCAAACAACATGGGAGAGCCCTGTAAAAGTCGCCCAGCATCTCCTACTATTCTCGACAGGCCTGTCGGCTGTGCCGTGTCTTAGCCGACATTAGGCGCCCGTTACGCGACCAACTCCGCTTAAAGTCCAGATATTCGGGACCAAAAATTATAAAATGAAGGAATATTGGAAAACCTGTCAGATAGCCTGAAAACCTTCCTCAATAGGAGTCTATTCCAACACCTTTCGAAGAAAAAGAAAGTTTCTCGTAGTTGCTATTACCGTATGTCATAAGCGCCCAACCTAGTGGTCGGTTTTGAGCGATAGCGACTGTAGTCGTTTGTATTTAACACCTCCCGAGTACCTGTTAACAAGCGCCTTCAAGTTACTCCAGAGCGTAGTATAGAGCTCTACTTGTAACCTCCACTCTGAATTGTTCATGATAATAAACGTGACAATGATATCATCGAGGATGGGGATACCAGGTGGCAAGACATCGACGTTGTAGTCCTGTGCTTTGTGAAAGACGCCCTGGTGCTGCTTATGCGACTCCACCACCAGATTTTCGGAAGGGTCATAAAGCTGCTAGACGTCAAGACTATCCCTTTGAAGTAGAGTAAATTACTCACTTTGAATTTCATTAAAGAGTCGCCTTTCCATTTGTACTGTTTGCCGTCACTCGCAACAAATGTTCGTGTCCTGAAGAAATTATGGATGTGGATAAATGTAAGACAGCGTGCTGCCTCGTAGATATACATGATAAGTCCCTGCCTTGGCAGAAAATCTGACATTTTCAGCTTCTGCCCACGGTAAAGGACATTCGCTGACTGGGTTGTTAACCTCTCCCAATGTATTTCGGCAAGGACTTTGGCTTCTTGAGTTCCGGAGATATATTTGTTGACTCGAGTAGTTTGATCGACCACATTATGCATTTCTGTATGATACAGAACCGCCCCGTTGGTTGAATCGACTATGACCATATCCAGAGGATCACTTGAACGAAACGAAAGGTTCATTATGGGATGTTAGAGTTGCGTTGGACTCACAAATGACGTTTCGATGGTATTTATGCCCTGGCGCATGGATCAGGTGTTTGAGCTTCTCCATCTTGATCCTGATCTTTGGCTGACCAAAACAAGCACAGAAGACTGTGAGCATGGAGTCCGTAGTCGCTTCTAGAGTCCTTAGTCCATTTTGGAGTCCGTAGTCGATTCTTACCGTTCGGCATGTCGGCTTACCCGATCCACCTCTCACGTCCATTTGCGTTCATTATAGCCCACCATCAGACCCCGGACTCTGCTCGAGGCGTTGATAGGTGACATCCCCTGTATGTGATCATAAGATAGTTGTATATTGCTTAGAATAATAGCACAAAATTCGCTCTTAATTAGGGTCTTTGTCTTGTACTTTATAGGTTCCAAGGGGAAGCAATAGGATACCTTGCCATTGAGGGAAACATTGAAATACCGTGTCATGAGTCATAATACTGTACTCGAAGGAAGTTTGTCAGAGAATGCAAAATTTTTCCAGAGTGAGTCAAACACCCAGTACCACATTATAGATCTATTCTCAAGGAAAGAGGCTTCACTGTCTCGCAGTTTTTCAATATTACAGCAGGTAAATACAACTGAAATTGTACTCATAGGGTGTCAATATGGAACTGGTAATTTACAAACTATAAAAGAACTGAATCAAGAACATATTTCGGGTTACCCGCAACCAAAGTGCTTGATCTTCAATCACGCAAGCTTTTCTCCCTCGAGGGTGGGTTTTGTGACAGTATATGCGTGAACACAATCCATCTGAGGGGCTTGATTGGGTAGTTCTCCTTAGGAATTCCCGTTCGTAAATTGTGTGTGCTCTGGTATTGCTTTATTGATAGGCTTTGAAAGAAGCGGGCTCTGATAATATGAATAAGAGTAGGTCAGAGAGGGGAAGGTACTGGGTATAAACCTAAGGCTGTGGTATAATAATGGAAATACTGCTTATAGCAGCGGGCTGTTTATGACCACATTGCATTTCTAGAAGCTGGTTTCCTGCTTCTGCTTTTTTAGTGAGATCTTGGCATCTGAGAATGGACTTTATAATTCATAAAGAAAGTATGAGCAGAGATTGGACGAAGAGAACACACGAACAATGGAAAAATAGGCTAAAGTCACGATTGTTAGCTCTGTGACATAAAAGCTTGATTCAACAAAATCACCTTAGGGAGTGTAGTCGAATCAGTGTCGAAAGTCTCTAGGGACTTTTGAGGCATTGGAGGTAAGTCGCTGCCTACAATACTTACTATTAATGAAGGTGAAGCTAAGCCTTGCGCCAGAATTATACTGATTGGAATTATATTCTTGACATACGGTTCTGAACTGGAAATTCGCGACTTTCCTAACCTATTCCTCATGTGGTATTCTGAAGTGGAAGCTCGTGACAATCCAATGTCCGTGACTTTCGACAGTCATGTGAAGAAAACTATAAAGAATTTAATGGCATTGTTATACACGACTAGAACGTAGTGGGATACAGTTATATGCAGCTTTCACGTGCTGTTCTGAGCTTTCGGACATACGTGACTTGAGAACTCTCACGTGGAGAAAACTGTTCGTCGTACACAAGGCTCAAGGTCCACGACTAGAATTTGCCGTGGAAGTAAACGAGCTTTTCTCTTGCGTATGATCATGACTGCCTCTGGCCACAGACAACTAACGTGATTTAGCACCGATTTAGTATCCATTAACGAGCACCTTCAAGCTACTCCGGAGCGTAGTACAGCACCCTACTGGTAACCTCTCCACTCTAAATGGCTCATGATAATAAACGTGACAATGATATCATCGAGGATGGGGATACCAGGCGGCAAGACGTCGACATTGTAGTCCTGTGCTTTGTGAAAGACACCCTGGTGCTGCTTATGCGACTCCACCACCAGATTTTCGGAAGGGTCATAAAGCTGCTAGGCATCGGAGACTATCCCTTTGAAGTAGAATAAATCACTCACTTTGAATTTCATTAAAGAGTCGCCTTTCCATTTGTACTGTTTGCCGTCACTCGCAACAAATGTTCGTGTCCTGAAGAAATTACATATGTGGATAAATGTAAGAGAGCGTGCTGTCTCGTAGACATACATGATAAGTCCCTGCCTCGGCAGAAAATCTGACACTTTCAGCTTCTGCCCACGGTAAAGGATATTTACTGAGTTGGTTGTTAACGTCTCCCAATGTATTTCGGCAAGGACTTTGGCTTCTTGAGTTCCGGGGATATATTTGTTGACTCGAGTAGTTTGATTGACCATATTATGCGTTTCTGTATGATACAGAACCGCCCCGTTGGTTGAATCGACTATGACCGTATCCAGAGGATCACTTGAACGAAAGGAAAGGTTCATTGTGGGATGTTAGAGTTGCGTTGGACTCACAAATGATGTTTCAGTGGTATTTATACACTGGGGCTGCGGGCATGAATGGAGTGTTTGGGCTTCTCCGGCTTGATCCTGACCCTCGGCTGACGAGGGCATAGTACAGAAGACTGCGAGCATGGCCACGGAGTGATCGTGCTGCACAGCATCATAGGAGAATATCGCCAACCTCGGAAGCGCCAAGTCAAAAATGGCTAACGTTGTCAAAGAGCGTGCTTGCAGAAGATACATACAGCATGCTCCACTGTGGAGTGAAAAGCCGTTGAATCTCCCAGTACTGTCTATAAATAGGCGACAAATCGGCGACTGTGAAACGGAATGTACACGCAAAAATAAGGTTGGCGGCTGGGAAAGCCTAGACAGCCCGTTAACGATGCAAAGACATAATGACGATAAGCTGACGATGGGCTAGACTGGATATAACAGAGGTGCATAACGCATCGACGTTCCAGTGTGGTGACCTCAAGAGGTTCAAAGAAGCGAATATAGCATTGAGGGCATGTGGTATAAATACAGTTAGAAAACCTATACTGTCATATATCCGCTTGACTTAGGAGGTAAGAATGAGAGTGAACGCGTATCATAGGTACTGATGTAGTGCTTAAGAATGATATTTTGGGTTTGTCGGGTCTCTTTATGCTTCATAATAACGAACCAATGATGATGTCATCGACAATACACAGCCCTATAGTCATTACATCTAGATTGTAATCTTGCGCTTTCTAGAGAGTGCCCAGGTGACTCTTGTGGGATTTGACTACGAGACAGTTGGAGTAATCCAAGAGCTGGAGTATGCGGGATTACAGTATCAGGTCACCACCAAATGTAGTCAAATAAGCTGAAGACGTACAGTAAAATTCTCGAAGGAGTTGCACTTCCATTTGTATTTTTTTCCGCAATTGTGAACAAATGTTCCGGAGCCGAAGTAAAATCATGGCTATGTCGGTGTGGGGTACAAGGTGGGGTACAAGTACGATCAAGAATTTTCCTCGCCTGGAAGGTCATTCGTCCTTGCTGAGGTATTACACAGTTGGGAAACCTGAACCTTGAATCGTGCCAAATTACATACCGCGATGGTAAAATCAATATCTCCGAGTTCCTAGTTCAAGATGGTATCTTCAGCACATGTGAGTTCGCCTCTGCTACACTTGTTTGGTTGGTTAAATTATGGGTTTGAGTATGGTACAGAGGTTGTACATCCAGTGTATTAACCATAGCCGTGTTGACAGGGTCGGTAGAACGGAACGAAACGTCACTAAATGGTTACGGTGGCACAGCCTCGTTACGTCACTGGCAACAGCAGTGACCAAATCACTACCAGCAGAGGGAATCAATCCACTTATCTGGGGATTTGGCCTGCAAAATGTAATAGGCGTGGACGACGACCTGATATAGGGCGCTGTAAGGAATTGAAGGACGATGATAATAGGCAGGATGTTGTGCAAGATATTATTGTTCTCGACAGTCTGATCCTGCAGCTTAGCACCTCTGAGGATTTCTGTCAGCCAGCGCTATCCATAGTCGATGGTATGTACTTGATGGCACTCTCGTAGTCTTCAGCCCAGTCTGCAGAAATTCACTGGTGAGTACCGTTTGTCACCGGGCTCTAGTTCCGAGTCCCATATTCGATGCCGCTACTTTATGTTGGCTTCCGTTCGGCCCAAGCTCCATACCGATTGGGATTAAAATGAAGTTTCCTTGAGCATGTAAACCGTCCAATCATGATGTGCCGTCGTCCACTGTCGATGAGAGAGGGAGCGGTATATGGGTGGTTGTATTTGAGAGTAGGTCCCCAAAAAGGCAACACCACACTGGAGACATGGTTACATTTCCTGAACCAAAAAAGGTTCAGGAAATCTTAAGTGCCTGGTAAATTTTTTAACCATCTCCTGAGATGAGAAATATACCAGTAATGCAATATCATATAACAATTTCCTGATCCAAGAAATGAGAGATTGTATTAATATTTCTGCAAATCATAAATGCTGAAGATATTCCACAATTTCCCATGATTTCCTAAGCTCAAATATGCTAATAAAAAAAGAACATTATGAGACTGTCATAGGTGCAAAAAGATCAGAGAAAAAATGCATTTCATGACAATTTCCTGGTCCAGGTTTGAGGAAGAAAATACTAAATGTCTTTACAGGTTCCTGATCCAGGAAACCTTCAGGAAATTCTGTAATTTATTAAAGTCTAATTGGCTGAGTATCTTCAGAAAGTGTGAAGTCTCATTAGAATTTCCAGGCTACAGATTGTGTAAGAAAATAATCCAATCACTTAGAATTTCTTGGTCAATAAGCAGGAAGTTCTAAAAAGACTACACATTCTTTCATGTAATCTGGAGCCAGGAAATTCTAAAGAAACTTTGAAAATCCTGCTGATATCTTAAATCAACAAATTCAAAGGAAATCTCGAAGTTCTTGAAGGTTTCCTGGGCCAGGAAACCATTAAAACATCTAAAATTTTCTTAGAATGACCTCCGGTGGGAGATAGTAATATAAGCTGTTATTTCTCTAATTTTTACTTCTCTAGGAAATGGTAACAATATTTTTAATTCCATGAGCTTATCTGAGCTCAGGTAAAGCTGATGATTCCAGAATATCCTTAGCATTTTTCCTTCAAGGAAACTGTACACTAATACATTATTGCCTGGATCAAGAAATGGTGGTGAAATCTTGTGTTTGTTTGTTCCATAGTTCTGCTGCTAGGAAATGAATTGAAAATTTACCAGGTCCTCAACATTTCCTGAACCTTTCTTGGGTCAGGAAATATAAGGATGTCTCCAGTGCCAGGGGCTGTATGTACACGCTATGACTAAGCTACACCGATCAAACAGTCACCTATAGAGTACTATAGTCACGAACGGCAGACAAGGTCCTGATGATGTCAAGCGTGGCAAGACGGTCACTTCCAAGCAAGTCCACCCATCTTGTACCTACTCAACTAAACCCCATGGGCATCGGTGGGCGCACGGAAGCTTTTCTTCTGCATTCACCGTCAGGATGACTGCTTCAATTACCTCCCCACGCGTCCTATGCTGCACCGGCATTGGGCAATGCAACGCGCCAAGTCCACACTGTCTTCGGTCCCGTCGAAAGTGGACGTAAAGAATGGCTCTTTCTCCTTCGAGCGTACAATGCCTCTGCAACATTGAGAGATGCTGTGACGGTGACCGATATCGAATCGCACCCACCAGACGCAGGACCAATAAACTGCAGTAGAGCAGGACAGCCAATTCCGACATACACCCCACCGCAATCCGACGTTTTTTACATGGCTGTTGCTTGGCGTCAGCTTCTTCGACATCCCTCGATTTATCCTCATCCTGATACTCAAGATGCGACGCATCCATTCCTCTACCGCTCCGATGCTCTCCACGATGCGCTTTACCACTGCCACTCTCCAAAGAGTATCAACGATGGTTCTTACCCCGCTAGCCTTCGTAGATGCATCAACTCCCTCATTTCTCCACCGCTCCAACTCCTCCACATCGACCTTTACCACAGCCGCTCCCTAAAGAGCATCGACGACAGTACTTAACATCGTTACCACAACACCGTGCACCACTACGACGCTTTTCCTACAGCCAAGCACTATCCAAGCACCATAGCCGTCGAATCCCGCTTTAGAATCCTAGACCAAAAGATGGATCGATACCACCGGGATGGACACGATCGTGGCGAAATAGGAGCAAGTGAGGACTTCAGGACGTATGGCCGAGTTGTGGAGGATGGATGGTGATGTGGATGTCAGCTGAGGGTAGTGCTGGTTGGGTTGATGTGGGTGCGGATGCGGATGCGGATGCGGATGCGGATGCGGATGCGATATTCAGGCTGCACCTGCCCAGTGCCACTGGTTCGTTTGAAGGCGGGATATCAGGAAGCATTGAGAGAACTACGGCGGCGATTTATTCTGGGAATGTGATGATGCTAGTAGGAAAGCGTCGAAGATGCCGCAGATCGCACCTCTACACAGACAACGAGACCTCAAGGCCTCGATACGCATCATCGACTCAGCACTCAGGTCTTCCCTACATGACATGTTACCCACTGTATTATCTGACTTATGCGTTATTCTCCCCACCGACATCATCCCAACCTCTCCTACACCTCAAGCTCAAGTTCGGACATCGACATCGACACCTTATGGCTTAGATATTCACGCAAACTCAGTTATCCTCACGCACGTCGCGATCGTCCCATATCCAAGCACGACCATATCAGCCCTACATATACTTCTTCAATACAATATGTTATCCTAATCCTGCTACGCCATTCGCTCTCTCTCTCCTCAGACATGATGAAAAACGCCCCCAGCAGTGGAGACAAGCCACACATCTGGGTTTGTCCTCACCTTGAGATGCCCCGTTGCTCACCGAGTGAAATATGCATGGTCGACCTGATGGTGTGTGCGCCAAGGAGCTCAAGGGCGACTCGAAGGACGATCGGTAGTGCCATAAGCGCGATGTTGTGTGGGATACTGTGAGTCAGTTTTTTATCATTCTTTCGTTTGGAACTGTTGAGGCTGATGCAGTGTTCTTGTAGCATTATTGACTTATAGGATAGGCTGACGGTGCCGTTTTCGTTGACGGCCGCCGTGTCAAGTTCGGCGAGTCGATGCGAGTGGCGGCTGGTGGTGTGGCAGGGATTAGAGTTGACCTTCGGTGCTATCTCGACGGGCATCGGTATGTTTCTCCCTTCTCCAATCAACGCTACTTAACCCTAACACATTATTTTCAATTTTCCCTCTGCAGTGCAACCACTACTGTTTACTCCAAAAAACCATCCCTGCTCACGTTCTGCGCCCATACACTGGCAATGGAGCACAAAATCCACGCCATCCCCGTTCTTGGAGGCACCGACGAAAGATAGTCCTGGTAGAAGTCTTCGCTGTATCACGATGGCTCTATCTCCCAGTCCGCCTTCTTCGTACAGCGTAACAGAAACAGACGACGTCTCTTAAAAGTGAAGCCTCGTCATTAGCCTGACGCCCTTCTTGTCACCAGTGAGGTCCTCGAAGGTAACACCTATCCATACAAGCACAGTTATGTTTAGTATGGGTCATGAGATCTTGTTGTAACTGAATGGTGGTACTTACCATTTGGAATACATTCTCTGACAGCGGGGGCAGTGTACGGGTCTTTACTCTTATTCATGACAAGTACGACGCACGGTTGGTGACATGTTGATGGTGTTCCAGGACAATAGAGAGTTTGTGCAAGAGCGCGGGCGCTTTCTGGCGCTATTTCACTACAAATACTACGCGACTCAACCGTGTAATTATGAGGATTATATGAGAAATGCCAACCTTTTAAATGTTGCTTCAACTTCATTATGGACATCAGAACGAACAAAGAAGCAGAGAAGATGTGTTCGGAAAAGCGCCAAGAAAGCGCCGGCGCTCTTGCGCAAACTCTCTAATGTTTCCTGTTCATTCTGCTTATCTTTGGACTTTTTATTCCCCTTTGGCCTATCCTTCACATGTAGAGCTTCTATTAAATTCTAAGCATTACTTATCCATGTTTCCTGCGGAATGATCACACAGCTTATAAAATTGTTTATTACACTTTGCTGATCAAACAATCTGCCTAGTCCTGTGTTTAATCAATAATAATGGTGCATTTGTAGTGTCATTGGCTTATCGGATGGACTTGCAGTGCTGTTTGCATTGATGACTGGGTTGTGCGAGTTGAGACTCATTGTGGTCAGTCGAGTGGAAGAGCTGATTGCAGGTGCTGTCTAAATGGGTATTGGTGGTATCCGTAAGTTTTATTACCTTCTCGTTTACACTACACACTCCTAATGATGTCTAATCCTCTCTTCACTCACAGCGGCTTCTCAATCAGAGCCCAATCACTGCCATTTCCTACAAGTGCACTCCCCCGTGCGTTCTGATCTCGTCCTCATATACTGGCATTGGACCACGAAGTCTGCCCCGCCCTCATTCCTGGACGCATCAATGAAAGATTCTCCATCATGATGGCACCATTCATTTAAAACCTTTCCTGTCACCAGTGCATCCCTCAAAAAGACTCTTCGCCTCCTATCTTTGTCACGTTTATAATTGGTATGGCTCCTGAGCTCACATTTTACACTTTAGAGTGCTTTCTCTGACACAGATGGTACTTGTGCTCCTCAAAGCTGGGAGCTGCATGTGACAGATGCCGAGATTGGATGAAAAAGATATGCATACACCATTAGTTTCCTGCTGTTGGTTAGTCAGTGTGTAGTGCGCATAGCATACAGGTCCCTACTCTTATTCATGGCAAGTGTGACACTGAATGAGAGTTGATGCCACACTGATGATGGTGCTTTTCAGCTGCTTTTTACTCCCCTTGTGTGTGGAGCAGTTCTAAGTACAGCACTTATGCATATACTTGTGGAATGATTGTACAGTTTATGAATTTTGCTTATAAAGCTTTGCCAATATAGTGGTCTGCAGAAATATGCTAATCCCATGAACATGAAGTCCTGAAGTGATGAGGAAGAATGGCAGTAATCATGGAGATCTCTCAATGCAGCTGCTAAGGAAATTTCAATCCCAACTTCCTCATGTTACATTGATAACAAGTATTCCATCCACTGCTCAGCTTCTGCAGAGTTATTAATTTGCCATTCTAAGCTGATAGTATTAGACTGGCATAACGCATAACCTGACATTCAGAGACCCTTTCCGCCTCTGTGGAACTGATGCTAGAAGTCCAGGCTGATTTAGTTAATATATATATATATATAGTATGTAACTGCTCAGGCTCAGGAAGAATATAAATGATTGTTGAATTAATATTCTCTCTTTTTTGGAAGAATATTCAACATGTCTGCTCATTCCAAAAATCGAAACTACCTTCTGTTGAAATACCAAAGTTTGGTGACCACTTACAAGTAGCCTTTCAAGGGTTAGGCTATTCTTAATTGGTCCTACCTAGACTGTCTATGTTTGGACATAATAACATGAATAAACTGTTACTGAGTAAACTGTCCAAGCCATTTCCTCGGAGAAATGTTGATGGATATTTCTCTTTCGTCAGTGGTCCAGACCAATCCAACCTGAATATCCGGTGACGGAAAGAATTTATTAAAATACTACATCGGTTTAGGAAACATGGCATAATGAATGAAATGGAAATGAATATTAAATAAACCCTCTGATGGCACGAGGTATGGAAACTAATGTTCAACGACGAACAACAATAGCAGCGATGATAAGATACCCATGGAACTGCAGCCCTCTGAATCCAGATCACTTTACTAATTAGTATCAATGATTCAGGATCCAACGGAGATTAGGATCAGTATCCTCGCTCGCCAGATAATCCTCCCATCTCGAGATATATTCCTCCATTGATATGCCTAGACACACACTCATACTCCAGAATTCTTGAGCCCTCGAAGATAATTCGGCATATCTTGGATCAATGTTAACCTCTCCGTATGTGAAGTCATGCCCTGTGGTCCTCAAGTCATACCAGCATAATGACCTGGGTAGTACTTCCGCTGCTGCGAGGAAGGTCCAATATCTCGAAGGTCGGATACCTAAACGAGAATTTGATTCTCGCAACCGTAGTACATTCTGTAACTGAGAATCGAAAATTAAGGGGCGGCTATGCCTGTCATAGTAATCCCCTAAGTAACGATCTAAGGGTTTGTCATCTGGAATCACATCATTTATCGAGAAGGTATTCTCCTTTGTATATTCATGTAACCTTGAATAACCTGTAAAAGATTGGCGCCTTCTCTGTTTTGAATCTTCATTTCAGTTGTATCAGTCAATTTCTATGACAATGTCTGTGATATTGCTCACCTAGATTGAAGTGGTGAGGAAGTATGCGGCCTGTGGCATGTGCAACCTCATCCGAAAATGGGTCTAATCCACATGATTCATAGAAATTTTGAAGAAGTTCAATGTTACTCATTTCAAAGTCGAAAGACATAGCATTGCATTTGTAGGTCAATTTTGGAAGATAGTGAATTCCGAATGGATGTAGTTCAAGTGCAGTAAGGCGGGTAGTCCCTTGAGGGCATTGCGACCAATAAATATCTGGAACTTGACAATTTCCATAATCCGAGATTATAGCATTATTGACGAAGAGATATAGCTCATTTATGGGCCATGTCCCAGGCGTGTTCTCTACTTCAAGTTCAATATGCCATCCTATAGTAAATACTGAGTTGAATAGTGCTCTTCAGAGTTTGTTCAACAAGTAAATGATTATGAGACTTACCTAGATTAAGGTCTAATAATTTACATTTGGACGAGGGGCATATAGCATCGAATCTTGATTTAAAGTGGCAGATTTCTGCCAGGAGTGACTTCCATAATAGTGTGTCCCTCTCCCTGCCATTAATGGCATAGCACATTTGGGAGAGTGTCACCTTCTCAGTTGTCTGAGATTTAGTGAAACTGCCAATTAAATTTATAAACTTCTTAGATGTAATATAGTTAATAGCCGCCAACATACCTTAGCCGTATCCCTTTATCACTTCGTTTGAAACTACTCCACACCTCGGAACTGGGGATGGATAATTGCCAATCATTCACATTATAATCATTTGATGAGAAACCCGCAACCAGTTTCACCTCCTTAGACGAAGAAGTAAAATGATAAGAACCACTGCATCGCTGACATGTTGGACAGGGTAGATACCGAGCATAGACACCTCCCAAAAGAACCTTGTCTGAATCAAGAGAGAAGGATTCATAGAAAACAGGGATCACAGAATGAAAACTCTGCAATAAAGACGTCGTTTCAGCAGGACTTCTTGTAACATGACTTTCCAAATGTGTCTGTAATGCCTGGAGACGGCTCTCGTCAATTATTTCATCAGTGGATGAATAATTGCTAGCCGTAAAGAAGTCTGGACCCATATCTGGCTTGACAGTAAGATTTAGAGACTATTGGTAAGTAATTGCAATGAAGGAAATGTAAGGATGACTAAGGATGCACCTGATAGTAATATTGAGAGTTTAACACGATTGTCATTTCCGAAATATATTCCTAGTTGTGCCTTGCCTGGTTCCGTATAACCTATGTAAATATTGAAATTCACTCCCAAATATTGGTCCCTTTCGGTCTTCAAAAACGAAGGAAGTTTGGCTTGTATATGGCGAACGCCATCCTAGTTCAAAAAACAATCTGAGGAAGCTCATAACAAGCTCTAGGAGACATACTTGTATGTCACGACTCTACACCCAATGGAGTGGTCGTCAATCTAGCTATGATATCTCAAGGTGTATTCATCCACCCACCATCCGATACCGTGTGGTGAGATTTTCAAATGTGTTCCATGTCAAGCATAGCAAACCGTACTGGTTTAACACTTTAACAGGCGGCGGCTGCAGATCTGTCAGGTGATCAAACTGAGAAAAGATCATTCATTATCAACTGAACACATACCTTCATAAAATATAACTGCAGGCATAAAGCGCGACTTGCAGAAACCCATAATCTGAACAATGTTATCATGGCTTTGAGTCTATCAGTTTCGATCTGCTCCTCAGGTAGATAAATGTCGGCTTACCGCAGGGGCGCCAAATATCGTAATAGAGCCTTCAAATGCTTCATATTCTTCAGCGAGAGTCCTCTCACGGCAGAGAAAGTGAATACCTCTTTCGATTCTTCCCCTTCGAACACTCTCACAGTAGTTCGGTGGGGAGTCCCATAGACTAATGTCGATGCATAGTGCTCTTTGAAAAGAGGAACTCCTACGCGAGAAGACTGTGTACGGATATTGTATTTGATTTGTTCTTGCAAATGAATATCGCCCTGCTTGAATTCATGGAACTACAATTTTACATAAGTCTTATTCCCGGAGTATGAACCAAATACTCACTTCTTCGAATTCTGGAATGTGATCATCGTTCGTCCTTGGTACCAAAGGAACATTGGCCGAACTCCCGTCAATTTTAAACATCTGAACTTGGAGATGAGTGGAAACCGTGCAATAGAACTTGGAGATGATTAAAATGGAGACTTGGATTTCTCAGTTTCGATCACTTACCACCAGATCGTTTCTCAATATATTTATATCTTTCTGGTACCTTGATATCATTCTTTTGATCTCCCCCGAGTGTAGATAATTCCTGATCGGGCGAGACTGAGACTCTGCGATGAATTGATTGTGATCTTTGAGAAGCCGTTCCATCAAACTGGGAGAGATTAGAAGACCACGACGCATCGAGCTTAGGGAAAGCATGCGAACCTCTTAAACTCTAAACACATCTTCATAAAGTCATCTGAATGCTCAGCTCTTGGCGTTCCTGATACTGCTTTCTGTAAAATCTCGAGAACTTTTGTGATGCTCTGAGTCAACTCCACAAAGTCTTCTTTATTATCCTTCGATTGCTTGAAGCGATAAGGAGAGTTATCCATCTGAAATTCTTGATACATCACTCACATACCTTCAGTGATTCAAGAACCATATAAAAAACATTGGCACCGCCCTCGATGAACGGACCAGCCAGGGGGATCATCTTCGCTGCTTCAGCAGTGATTTTAGCAATATTCATGGCATGGAATATCCAATCTTCAGCTCCACCGCTGTTCGGAGACCGAATACGCTCCTTTTTTCTCGAAAGTACATTGCGGACAACAGTGAGCATTTCACAGAATGTCGATGTGGGAAGAGATGAGGAGGTGAGGCAGCGGCTGTATACAATCTGGGCGCTATGAAAGCAGTGTGCTTCCTACTTACGTGACCGATATCAAATGCTCGACGCGATGCTATCCAAAGCTATGCGTACCGGCTGACGATGTCGAGTGTGGTCGGCACGGTCGCTTCCAAGCAAGTCCGTCCGTGGGGCATCTCGTCCCTCCAGACTCGTCTAGCTGCAGCAAAACACACAGAGACATGTGGTTGGGTGTGCTGAGCGTTAGCTCAGTGGTACGCAGAAAGAGGCTCGCCGCGGGAGGGCGGGCCGCCCGCGATTTACCCTGTGTATTCTGTCGCTATTCGGTCTGGATTACTATGTATTCTACTCCATTTCAATATATACTTTGCTATGACAGTAAGATCATAGCTTTATAAACGTTATGATCTTTAATCCATATGTTGATAAG
>KN837131.1:372123-383991 GCA_000827215.1 Sphaerobolus stellatus SS14 | reverse complement strand
ATTTTCTGAATAATCGAAAAATCAGAAGGAATAAATATTATCTGCTATTGAGTCTACGGCCGTTAGCGTTCCTATGATAGTCGTCCATAGCTTCCACTGCAGCTATCATACTGAAAATAGAGTTATTTGCCATGGACGCTATGGACAGTATCATAGTGTACATAAAGTATGGACACTATGGACGCTATAGAGGCTATAATTGCCTTTATAGCGTTTGCCAACTTTCCTGATGCTTGGGTCAGAATTGCTAGGCTACTTGCATCATCATAGTGCAGTTGGTGTAGTGGTATTTGGTAGTGGGTTGATTCTCTTAGGTCGTGCGTTCAAGCCTGCATTTTCCCTTTCTTTTTAATTATTTCCCTGCTTCCGAATTGACTATACCTTTCAAAGGCTATGGCGTTTTTGCCCAGGATCAGATGAATTTGTGGACTATTTGAACCACAAAAGTCCGTAAAGACCTAAAATTAATATATTCATACTAAAAGGAATAAAACATAGTGTGTAGGGAAGTTTTGCGAGTTCAAAAGACTCAGTAATCTTAGTAAGGACCAAAGTATTAGTATAAGTACATTATTCTATATTAGGTATTTGCTTGATTTACTGCATCCGTATAGTTTATAATGCTTTAAGTGACTATATAACGTCGTTGAACGTTTTTTTCTAATGGCCAACCAAGAACAACACCTTGACTTCGCTGAACTTTGCCTCCCTTGCCGTATTTGGCGAGCTTCTGTCATCATCGGCTGTTTCCGGTGGTGGTCTTACTGGGGGTGTTGCTGAGTCCCGAGCAAGCTTAGGGATCAGCCGGCACCTTAGCTAATTACTCAACTAAACCCCCATGGGCGTCGGTGGGCGCACCGAAGCTTTCTCTTCTGCCTTTCACCGTTGGGATGACTGCTTCAATTACCTCGGCACGTGTCGCCGGCATTGGGCAATGCAACGCGCCAAATCCACGCTGTCTTCGGTCCCGTCGAAGGTCGCATTGACGTAAAGAACGGCTCTTTCTCCTTCGAACGTACACTGTCTCCGCTACATCGAGGGATGTTACGTTGTCGCACGCACCAAACGCAGGATCCAGAAACAATCTTACCATAACCCTGCGCTTATTCCTTGGCTGTTGCATGGCGTCAGCTTCTTCAATGTCCGTCGATGCATCTTCATTCCGATACTCGAACAATGCGACCTGCCCACACGACGGGTTCACCACCGCCGCGCTCCAAAGAGCATCACCGACGGTTCTTACCGCCGCTAGCCTTCACAAATTCAGCAACTCGATCATCCCTCCACGGCTCCAACTCTTCCACAAAGCCCTTTACCACAGTCGCTCCCAACAGAGCATCCAGGATGGTATCTAGCATCGGTGCACCAACACAATTCTATCCCTACAGCCAAGTTCCCTGTGGCACCATAGCCGTCGACTCCTGTGTCGAGATCCTGGAACAAATGGTGGGTCAATACCACCAAATAGGAGCAAATGAGGTGACTTCAAGGCGTAGGATCGAGTTGTAGAAAATGGATGGAGATGTGGATATCAGCTGAAGGTAGTACTGGTTGGGTGGATGCGGATGTGATATTCATGCTGCACCTGCTCAGTGCTACTAATTCATTCGAAGGCGGGATATCAGGAAGCTTTAGAAGGATTACGGATGCGATTTATCTTAGGAATGTGGTGAAGACAGTCTCAGAGCGTTGAAGATGCCGCAGATTGCACCTCTACACAGACGACGAAACCTCAAGGTCTCGATACACATCATCGACTCACCACTCACCACTAAGGTCTCCCGGACATGGCATGTTACCCACTGTATTATCTTATTTACATGTTACTCCCCCCACCAACATCATCCCAACCTCTTCTACACCTCAAGCTTAAGTTCGGACTTCGACATCAGCATCTTATGTTTGAACGTCCATGCAGATTCAATTCTCCTCGCACTCGTCGCTATCGTCAGACGTTCAAGCACAACTATGTCAAGCTTACAATAATTATCCAATACAGTATGCTATCATAACGCCGCTACACTGGCACTCTGTCCCGCTCCATAGACATGACTCCAAGACGCCCCCAGCAGTAGAGACAAGCACTGTCCTCGCCTTAAGATGTCCCGTTGCTCGCCAAGTGCGATAGGCATGGACGGCTTGATTGTGTGCTGCGAGGAGCTCAAGTGCGACTCTGAGGATGATCAACAGCTCCTTACTTAATCGCGATGTTGTGCGGGACATGTGAGTCGTGTTCTGATTATTCTTTCTTTGGAGATGTTGGGGCTGATAACGTGATTCTTGTAACTGACGGTGCCATTTGCATTGACGGCTGCTTTGTCGAGTCTATGTGTGAGACGATGCGAGTGGCGGTTGGTGGTGTAGTAGAGACTAGAATTGTCCTTGGGTGCTATTATGATGAACATCGGTACATTTTTTCTTCTCCAATCCACGTTGCTTAATTATAACAACATTATTTTCAATTTCCATGTGCAGTACAATCACCACTGTTTCTTCCACAAACCCACCCCCGCTCACGTTCTGCGTTCATACACTGGCAGTAGAGCGCAAAGTCCACGCTATCCCCATTCTTGGAGCCACCGACGAAAGATACTCCTAGTAGAAGTCTTCGCTGCATCACAATGGCTCTGTCCCAGTCCGTCTTCTTCGTACGGCATAACAGAAACAGATGATGTCTCTTCAAAGTGTAGCCAAGTCATTAGTCTAACGCCCTTCCTGCCACCAATGAAAGCCTCGAAGGGAATCAGCTCTTACCCTTACGAACACAGCTATGTTTGGTACGGGTCATAAGATCTTGTTGTAACTAAATGGTGGTACCTTCGCTTTGGAATACATTCTTTGACAGCGGGTGGGTGCGTACACTACTCTCATTCATGACACGCACTGAATGAGGGTTGATGATGAGTTGATCGTGCTTTCAGTGCAATGTTTCTTGTTTATTCTGCTTATCTTTAGACTTTTTATTTCCCTTCGGCTTATCCTTCGCATGTAGAGCTTCTAAGCATTGCACTCATCCATGTTTCCTGCAGAATGATCATACAGTTTATAAGTTTTCATTTATTACACTTCGCTGATACGGTGGCCTTCAGAAATACATCAATCCCGTGAAACTGAAGTTTTTAAGCAGTGGTGAGAGCAAAGATAAGCTGACTATAAAATAGTCATGATGGTCTCTCGCCTGAAGTAATGTCAACAATCAGCCTAGTCCTGTGTTCAATCGGTGATAATTTTTTCTTCCATGGTCTAACTTCCACAATGTGATTTCTTCATTGACATTCCTGAGCTTTCTATTAGATTTATAACTTGAATCCCAAGTTCAGAAACATTTCCAGATGTGGAGGTCGAGGTCGAGCCTGCTTTCATATATATAGGCGTTACCTAACTGCTCGGGGGCTCCAGTGATATTTCTGACCCGCTCCCCGCAATGGCCTATGAACCCAGTAGGTGGCTATATTCATAAAAATGTATAAGATAAGCTTAAATCGATGCCGTTGTTGACCTCATATCTTTGCAAGGAAATTTCATAGGTGGACCATTAACAAGATCTTGAACTCCCAGAAAGGCCGTCGCGGGCAATAATTAGAGCCGAAAGCTGCCTCAGGTACCAGTGGCTTCTAAACCTGACGGGACGAGAAGAGATTATTCTGACAGTCCTAACTCTGTAAGTGCCGACTAGTGCATACATTTCGTTAAATGTGTTCCTCCGATTATAATATTTCACTACCCGATGATCAAACCATACGCAAAGAGTCATGGGACTTCCCTTAAAGAAGTTCCGGTGTGTGTTGATTCCGGTAGGTTTACGTCTGGTGTGGAAAATGCAGTAGTTCAGAACAGTATATCGATTTTGATCCAGAATCTGATAAGTAGATGAGGTGTTTCGCTACGTCTGACATGTATTATCCGCGATTTCTTGGGAGGTACATTAATTTATATTATTTGTCAATTCGTTTTCAAACTAAATTGTCCAGACAACTTCGTTCTTCGACAGATGAATGTTAGAACCTCACTTCGGCTCTCCCACCTTCATCCAATCTTCCAGTGTCCTGTCGGGTATCTAAAGAAAAGGAATATTGTCAAGATGATTCGGGTTGATTAAAAGAATAAGCAAGAACCTCTTTATCAGCTCTCATCTTACGAAGACATAAGTATAAGCGAGGGACGGTCAATACAATTAAAACTTACAGGATGCACGTCGAATTGACTCAAATCCCCAAGGCGTTTTCCAATATGGAATAAATGGTTAGAATATTCCATAGATCTTGGCTCCCATGCCTCCTTAAGTCGGAGAAGGTTTCTTGGGTCTGCCTTGAGAACCTCATGCAAACGCAGTGCATGGTCTGCAGCTTTATTGCTGGCATCGTTGTTAATTAAATAATTATAGACGGCACGATGACTCACGTCGAAGCAGCTGTATGTGGTCTTGCACCACTAAATGCGTCTCCCACTAATATGACATGTCCATCGTGAAATACGCCGGCAGGAGAAATGACGTCTGTCACCACCTGTACGAAGGGGTGCTTGG
This sequence comes from Sphaerobolus stellatus SS14, assembly GCA_000827215.1. Taxonomy (NCBI): domain Eukaryota; kingdom Fungi; phylum Basidiomycota; class Agaricomycetes; order Geastrales; family Sphaerobolaceae; genus Sphaerobolus; species Sphaerobolus stellatus. The sequence goes on along the minus strand of KN837131.1, from coordinate 379,466 downwards.
TCTTCATGACAAGCTACAATATTTTCATTTAAGTGTTAAACATCTTAATCACGGCGCACATACCTCCAAACACTCGGGCGACAATTTCGCTCTAGTTTTTGCGTGGATTTCCTCCTCTACCACCGACGTTGGCATGCTTCCTGTAGTTACCGAAAATGGACGCCGTTTTCCCTAAATTAAATAATACTACCTTTTAACGAGCATTGAGTACGGATTTCACGTTTCACTAACCTGTTTGTCAGTTAAAACCTTGTCTAAAATGGGTCCCTCCGGATACGTATTGTACCATACGAAATTCATATGACGTTCTCCAGGCACTAAAGAGCCGCCAGGTCCCGGAATGGCTTTCCTAACAGATTAATCAAATAATATGACAGGTTTAAAGATACTTACGATAACACAGGAACTGACTATCCTCGGCATGTAAGAACTGCTTTATTCGTGAGACTCAGACAAGCAAGGTCACTGAAAACACGGACACTTATTGAATTAATGAGCTTCTTGGCAGTCTCAGGTTTTAACTCCTTCTCGGGAACCCTATCTTAATGCATAAGAATAATCCCAAAGGTGGGATTGTGGTGAAATCACTTACAGCCCTCGAAACGCTAAATAACCTGCGTACTTCCTTGTTAAATCAGGGAAATATAATTCCCGTGAAGATGAGGAAGCTCCTTCTGCACAGACAAATAAATCAACTTCCGTCTGACTTTCATTGCCTTCTTTTTTGCGATATGTCACCGTCACTTTGCCCTTGTCCGGGTTGTATGCATGAGAGACAACCACTGTGCCCATAAAATAATCGGTTTTGTCGTCCTTCTGAGCAGCGTTTTGCTCTTTATTAAGATAGCCTCGTTGTATATATCCGTCGTAGTTCGCCCTAAGTGTATAATAGAGCTGAGGTCCAGAGTTTAATAATCGAAACGCTTGGAATTATAATTCCCTCACCTTATCCCAGCTTGTCACCCCGAGTTTAATTTCTTCCTCTGTGATAGTCGATCCGTCTAGGTTGAAAAACTGTCTTCGGGAAATAGGAACACTGATCTCAGTCTCCGTCTTGTCGAATTTATTGAAAAAGCCGCTGGACCATTTCCCGAGCACAATCCCAGCTCCTTGACTTTCAACAGTAGTCGAACGTTCAAAAACAGTGACGCTGGATTTTATGGTTATTAACCGCAATCCAGTTGAATACAAGAGATATACCGATATCCTAGATCCTTCAAGGTAATTGCTGCCATGAGACCTGAGAGAGAACCTCCCGATACCACGGCAGTTGGCACTGAATCAGTAATCGCCATGCTTATCGCTGGGTAAGATATCTTGAAACACCTCGTAGGGTCTATGGTATTTATACTATGCAGCGGAATACGCAAGTCCCTGTTATCCTGTTATAACTGTTAAGCTCTCACAAGGGAAACACCTCGTAGGGTCCATGGTATTTATATAATGCAACGGAATAAGCAAGCCCTTGTTACCCTGTTAAGCTCTCACAAGGGTCGGCGGAATATGTTTGTAAGCTCGACGGGTGCTGACCACTATGAATCAACGCATGACCACATGTGAGAAGAGTATCCGTATCGGCTATTATGATAATGGAAAGAGAAGCGACTTGTATCAGGAAAGCTGACACAGAATCTGTTTTAGCGCCTGTGCTAGGAGTGATAGGCAGTGGTATGTAGCGCTATGTAGCGCGCATGGCACGTTTTACTGATGCTTCGTGAAATTTAGAGGGCAACCTGGTTTCCAATTGTGCAGATTAGTCGGCCGAACGGCCTATTTCAGACAACCATTGACAGGGAAATCAAACGCATTTGAAAATGAAATATTATCCAATACGGGAGTATCCTACATTTGACTCCTCCTCACACCTCCAATAATCGCGGCATCACCGCCTCCCATCTGTGAGTAAAGTACTTTCTCCCACTTAACGCCCGCAACACCAGCAGCAGTATCTTGTCGAGAGGTACAGGCGTTATTAATTGAAGAACATGTCGATTGGGATCGACACCGCGGATAAAGCCCAGTCCAATGCAATTCGAACTTGTAGGCGAGGGCGTCGAACTTCCTTGAATGTATGGCCAACTTTCAGGATTTATTTCTGCCGCGTTCTCCATGATATCTTTGTCTTCGGCTATTAAAGCGACAATACCACAGTTAATGGCGGATCCCAGATGCTCGTTAGCAAAGTTTTCATAACCCGCACCAGTCAAAACGATCTGCTTGATCGCGGTCCGGGATCCGACCTCCCAAGGCATACGCGCACATGAAGGAAGTTCAATCGACCACGATATTGGAGTCTCGTCCGAAGCAAGATTTCGCGAATGAAAATACGATAGGATCGCGATAGCCCGGTAATCACTTGCAGCATAATATAAGGATAATGGGGATTTAAGGATAGCCCTGATTTGGTGTAAACGACCAGACGAAGAGAATTCCAATCTTTACACTGGAATCATATTTGTCTGGGGATCCAAATCAAAAATATCCGTTGGCTGAACGATTTCTTCGATCTTGCGCAATAAATCGCCTCCGAGGGCTTTGAACTACCCTTGCGTATTTATAACAAGAGGTATAAACGAGTTGAACCAATTATCGTCCTCATCTTCGTCCTCAGTCCTCATGATACATATTTTGAATGTTTATCCTATATTTCTGCACCAGGGCGGCGGTCCAGGAAATATAATGGGAAGGAGTTGAGCGAGGTGGGGCACCGCCAATATAATGCGCCGAAAAAGGTTTCCGTAACTGGGTGAATGGTGGTCCTGAGGACAAAATAAATATTGGTCAAATGATATAATTGCGGGAAACTGACCTAGAATAGGTGAAGAAATGATATTCAGAGAAACCATCCGACCTGGAGTAAAACTCGATTGTCCTAAGACACATTCCAGATACGCCACTCGTTGATATCTAAGTTAAGTTTTAATAAAGTTATCACGCAGCCAAAACAAATTTTTTTTACTCAATTACTGCTTATTACACAAGGACACCTCCGCACGCGCCCTATGCTATGCTGGTATTGGGGGCAACGCAACGCGCAAAGTCTACGCTGGCCTCGGTCCCGTCGAAGTTGGCATTGACGTCGAAGAACATATCTCCCTCCTTCGATCCGTACAATGTCTCTGCAACATCGAGAGATGTTACGACGTGTCTGATGTCGAACCGCACGCAGCAGACACAGGATTAACTATTGGTAGAGTGGAACAGAGCCAATTCTAACACATATCCTACCGCAATGCTACGCGTATTCCGTCGCTGCTGCATGGCGTCAGCTTCTTTGACATTCGTCGATGTATCCTCATTCCGATTCTCAAGATGCGACGCACCCATTTCTCTACGGCTCCATGACCTCCGCGATGAGCTTTACTACTCCTTGTTTTCCAAAGAGTATCAACGACAGTTCTAGCCGCCGCTGGCCTTTATACATGCATCAACTCGCTCATTCCTTCCCGACTCCAACTCCCCCACAAAGACCTTTACCACTGCCGCTCCCAAAAGAGCATCAAGAACAGTATCTAGCATCAGTGTCACAGCACCGTGCATCAACATAATTTTATTCCTACAGCCAAGTTCCCTGTGGCACCATAGCCGCCGACTCCCACATTGGAATCCTAGATCAAATGATGGTTGATACTGGCGGGAGGGATATGATTGTGGCGACATATGAGCAAATGAGGAGACTTCGAGGCGTAGAGTCGAGTTGTGGAGAATGGACGGAGATGTGGATGTCAGCTGGAGGCGGCAGTGCTACTTGGATTGATGCGGTGTGAATGTGGGTGTGGTGTGCATTTCTTTGCAGGCTACAACTGCTACTGCTTCGTTCTCAGGCGGGATATCAGGAGACATTGAGATGAATATGACGGCGATTTAACCTAGGAATGTGATGAAGACAATTGGAGAGCGTCGAAGATGTCGCAGATCGCGCCTACACCTACTCCTACTCCTACACAGACAACGAACCTCGACGCCCATGATCAACTAAGCCCTCAGCCATCAACTCAGCCCTCAGCCCTCAGGTCACTCATACATGGCATTTCATTCACTGTATTATCCGACTTACACACGTAATTCGCCCCACCAACATCATCCCGACCTCTTCTATACCTCAAGCTCAAGTTCGGATTTCGACATCAACACCTCATTGCTAGATACATGCACTCAAATTCAATTATCTTCGAGCCTATCGCAATCGTCAGATTTTCAAGCATGACCATATCAAACCTACAAATAACTCTCTGATACAATATGTTATCCTAACGCCGCTACACTCGCACTCTCTGCCCCGCTCCCCAAACGTGACCAAAACGCCCCCAGCAGTGGCGGCAAGCCGCCTATCTAAGGTTTATCCTCCCCTCGAGATGCAGCGTTGCTAGCTAAGTGCGATCAACATGAACGGCTTGATTGTGTGCTGCAAGGAGCCCAAGGGCGACTCGGAGGACGGTCGGCAGCTCCTTAATTGCGATGGCGTAAATAGATTTCTGATCATTCGTTTGGAGATGTTAAGACTACTGCAGCGTGTTATTAAGAGTACCATTTTGGCTTATCGGATGGGCTGATAGTGCGGTCTGCGTTGACGGCTGGGTTGGCGAGCTTGGGCGAGGCTTAGGCTCGTTAGAGTCGGTGATGTGGCAGTCGACTACAGGCGCTATCTCTATGGATTTCAGCCGTTGCTTTCAGCCTGTTATTCCAAAATAAACACTACGCAATTCTAACAATGCCATATCCTCCTTTCACTCGCTGCAGAGGGCGACCACTAGTACTACCGCTTCCTCTACAAATCCACCTTCGCTCGCGTCCTATGCTGCGCTGGCAATGGAGCTCGAAGTCCGCCCCATCCTTCGTCCTACTGACGTTAATAAACGGCTCTTCTGCAAGTCGGATGGAATGTCAAGAATCTAAGATGCACGCTGACGGTTAACATCACTCTACCGTCTAACCCAGCTCTATTATTGAACGCGGTCTTTCATTTAAATGGAGTTCCATCGTCGGTTCAATGTCATTCGTATAATAATTCGGTAACGACCTCAAAGAAACCCCGAACCCTGTCTTGCCGCGAATGACCGGGATAGAATACCTTCTTGGAGGATTAGTTAAACCTTCCTTTCTTGTGACTTGACATCACGCAATAAGGAGGGTCTTCTTTGACACTGCGTCCTCACGGGAATCGTTACTGAAAAGCTCTTTCGCCAAATTGTGGAATGTCTTCGCCACCTGGAGATGGATTCGGGCGGCCAAGACACCTCTTCCGCAACAGAAGAGGACACAGTCTCATTGAGCTGGAGTTCCACTGTTCCCTACCCTTGAAATTCAGCTATGTTCTTGAAGAAATCCCAACTTCACGTCTTCCCAGCGCATTCGTGATCGGAAAGCCAATGTTCATCCTGATTTTGATAGTGTGCCTCGGAAAAAAAGAGGGAGGTTGATCTTCTAGATACTAAATGTCTTCCTGGCATTCATTGACTACTAAGCCTGTGGGAACACTGATAACAAGCTCTTGGAGACGTACTCGTATATTGCAGCTCTACAACAATTCAACATCAACGATACTGTCATGATGTCCCAAAGTTTATCAACTGATACACTTACCATTTGATATCTGGTGATAAAGTCTTCCATACTAGTCCATGTCAAGTCTAGACGGAAACTGTTTTTCCCGGTTCATCGATCCATACGTGTAATCTTTCTCAAACCTTGCGCATAGCGTTCAAGAATAGAGGCATGATAACCTCACCACTGGCATCAGGAGTATGAGCCGAGTAAAGCTGATATTGAGTAAGTGAGTCTTGATCTGAGTAGCAATGGCCGTTTAAAGCGCCTATCAAGTGTAATTTATACATAGTCAGACCTTTAATGAATGTTAAATCGGACATACCCTTTATCGACGCTAAACCATATTTTATTCTCCTGACATGATCCTCAACTCCAAATTCCTCCAAATCCTTACGGCTACATAGTACAATCGTGTTCTTTCGCGGGTTTTCTCATCTGAATAAGAATAAGAATAAGAATTTAACGAAAACGCCTGCACTAATCGGCACTTACAGAGTTATTACTGCTCAGAATAATCTCTTCTCGTCCTGTCAAGTTTAGAAGCCACTGGTACCTGAGGCAGCTTTCGGCTCTATTTATCGCCCATAACGACCTTTCTGAACGTTCAAGATCCTGCTAATGGTCCACCTTTGGAAGTTCCTTGCAAAGATATGAGGTCAGCAACCGCGTCAGCACCTTAGGAAGCAATTCGGGTTCATAGTTAGTAGCAAAAATATCACATGGGCTCACCGAAAAATGACTTTTGATTTGAAGCATATAGACATAAAAATTGAGGACTTGAGAATCCCGGATGCACGATAGCCAGGTTGAGAAACAGAAATATGAGTTTGAGGCCTGAGGATTATTAAGATACAAAGTATTCCCTTATGTCTCGATATTATGTACATAGCAGCACTAAATTCTGATATCGAGTCTTGGGACGCACTGAACACTGTCTTCATCAGAACTTATTACAAAGTGTACAAAATAATCTTTACCTATCCGAACGACCTTTCTCCTAATCGGCAAGTATATTTTTACCTCTATCCAGAAGAGACGGTACAGGGCGATAGAGGACAATAAGTATCCATTTCAGCGATGACAGTGGACAAAGTTTGACTGAGTTTTGGTTTGAAACTCCGAGATTAAGCGTAGCCAATAGGCGACCGACCGACCAGAAGCGCACAGCCTCGTTACGTCACTGGCGACAGCAATCGCTACCAGCAGGGGAAATCAACCCACCTATCTGGGGACTTTGCCTGAAAAATATAATAGGCATGGACGACGGCCTGATGTAGGGTGCCGCAAGGAACTGAAGGACGATGGTAATAGGCAGCCAAAAGGTAACGCCGGGGGCTGTACGTACATGCTATGACTAAGCCACGCCATGTATCTAATGATCAAGCTAAGCCTACAGTCACGAACGGACAAGGTCCTGATGATGTCGAATATGGTCGACATGGTCGCTTCCAAGCCAACCCCATGGCCGTCGGTGGACTTGCCGAAGCTTTTCTCCTGATGGCTTCAACGTCGATAACTGACATGCCACATCTCTTTCTCCGCTCTACCTCTTTTCCTCCCTCAGACATCTCTGAGATACACAAAATTCCTCTCAACCCATATGCTATAGCGGGTTAACTAGAGTGTATTTGCAACCAATATATATTAGTGTTCTAATGTTAACATTAGCGTGACTAATATAGATCAGAGTGGAGCGTAAGTTGAACATTAGTTACCTAAGCCACCTGCCATTCTCGGTATATGCCCCCCGTTCGAAATACAGCCTTCCAACGCAAGCTGCTGCTTGCTGCCGTCTG
>KN837131.1:338388-370813 GCA_000827215.1 Sphaerobolus stellatus SS14 | reverse complement strand
TATCAAGTGTAATTTATACATAGTCAGACCTTTAATGAATGTTAAATCGGACATACCCTTTATCGACGCTAAACCATATTTTATTCTCCTGACATGATCCTCAACTCCAAATTCCTCCAAATCCTTACGGATACATAGTACAATCGTGTTCTTTCGCGGGTTTTCTCATCTGAATAAGAATAAGAATAAGAATTTAACGAAAACGTCTGCACTAATCGGCACTTACAGAGTTAGGACTGCTCAGAATAATCTCTTCTCGTCCTGTCAAGTTTAGAAGCCACTGGTACCTGAGGCAGCTTTCGGCTCTATTTATCGCCCACAACGACCTTTCTGAACGTTCAAGATCCTGCTAATGGTCCACCTTTGGAATTTCCTTGCAAAGATATGAGGTCAGTAACCGCACCAGCACCTTGGGAGGTAATTCGGGTTCGTAGTTAGTACCAAAAAATATCACATGGGCTCACTGAAAAATGACTTTTAATTTGAAGCATAAACATAAAAATTGAGGACTTGAGAATCCCTAGATCCGGATGCACGATAGCCAGGTCGAGAAACAGAAATACGAATTTGACGCCTGAGGATTATTAAAATACAAATATTTCCTTATGTCTCGATATTATGTGCATAGCAGCCCTAAATTCTGATATCGAGTCTTGGGACGCACTGAACACTGTCCTCATCAGGATTTACTACAAAGTGTACAAAATAATCTTTACCTATCCGAGCAACCTCTCTCCTGATCGGCAAGTATATTTTTTACTCTATCCAGAAGAGACGGCACAGGGCGATAGAGGACAATAAGTATCCATTTCAGCGATGACAGTGGACAAAGTTTGAATGTGTTTTGATTTGAAACTCCGAACTTAAGCGTAGCCAATAGGCGACCGACCGACCGGAAGCGCACAGCCTCGTTACGTCACTGGCGACAGCAGTGACCAAATCGCTACCAGCAGGGGAAATCAACCCACCTATCTGGGAATTTTGCCTGAAAAATGTAATAGGCATGGACGACGACCGATGTAGGGTGCCGCAAGGAACTGAAGGACGATGATAATAGGCAGCCAAAAAGGTAACGCCGGGGTCTGTACGTACATGCTATGACTAAGCTACGCCATGTATCTAATGAACAAGCTAAGCCTACAGTCACGAACGGACAAGGTCCTGATGATGTCGAGTGTGGTCGACATGGTCGCTTCCAAGCCAAGTCCGCCCGTGGGGCATCTGGTCCCTATTCAACTAACCCCATGGCCGTCGGTGGACTTGCCGAAGCTTTTCTCCTGATGACCCCAACGTCGATAACTGACATGTCACATCTCTTTCTCCGTTCTACCTCTTTTCCCCCCTCAGACATCTCTGAAATACACAAAATTCCTCTCAACCCATGTGCTATAGCGAACGTATGACTATACCGAAAGGCGACGTATTACCGTTGAAGTAGTCCGGGTGACGTGTGTTGATATTTTCTTCCAGATCCTTCTTTGATTTGGGCATGTTTCTGATATTCTATCAAAGGTCGTCGGGCTACAAAATGATGGCCCTATCGTGCTCTCATGTTGGCATCTGCGTCTGAACTGTCGAGTGGGCGAGTCGAGCTTGGCAGAGAATGCGTTTCAGATGCTGGGTATCGGTACGTCTCTTCCTTTTCTAACCATCACTATCTAATCCTAACAATGGAATAGTTACTTTTGTATGCAGTGGCATCCCAGTCCGAGCACAACCACAACCGCTTCTTCCACAAAGTTACCTCCATGCACGTCCTATGCAGCACCGGCAATGGAACGCGCGAAGTCCACGCCATTCTTAGTCCCGTCGAACTTGATCTTGACGTCTACCAACGGCTCTCCCTCTAAGGCGTGCAATTCCTCCGCAGCATCGAGATGGACTCCGACGGTTAACCCACCTACTGTACAAAAAGAATATCGCGTTTCCTTCGAATGGAGCACGATCTAATGCTATTCGTTTCGTAATCCGATAAAGACCTCGAAGAAACCCTGAAACCCTGTACTTCTGTGAATGATCAGGATGGGATAAAGGATTAGCAGGGTTCTTCTTCCTTGCTTCTTCACACTGTATGTAAATGGAGCGCCTTCGCTGGTGCTGTATCATTACGGTGATCGTTGACGGGAAGCTCTCCTGCCAAGTTGTTCAATGTCACCGCACCGTAGAGGCGAACTCGGGCTGTCAACGCACCTCTGCCTCTCAATCTATTGCACCGCTACCGCAGAGGAAGAAGACGGCGATTCATAGAAAGGTAGCTCCACCATCTGCCTGACGCCCTTCCTCTTGCAATTCGGCGCCTTATTCCAGTGCATTCACCATCGGAATGGGATACCTAATTGGAGGCATAGTCCGGCCTCTCCTGTATTTCTTCACGCCGTACGCTAAGGAGGGTCCCCTATGAAGTTGCATCATTACAGATATCGTTCTCCAGGTCTTTGGAGGCCGTCGTGGGTGCTGCGATTGGGCGGAAAGGATATGGGTAGGGCGCCGCTGTTACTGTGTTTGTTGTTGGTCGGTGATGGGCAAGCTACGGGCGCTGTGTATGGGATCTTGCTCTTATTGCGAAGTCGTGAAGGGATTGTGGCACAATTTATGCGCGTTGATTGGGTGGAGGACTGATGGTTGGATGGGGACTGATGATCATCTTATTTTTTTCTTTCTGTTTGTCACATTTACGTTTAGACTTTTGCTTCCCTTCCTGTGAGTAGGTTCTAACTATTGTATGACATGTTGATAGCATACACTAGCAGAGCTTTCTGTCTTCCGTTAATGATATCGCAAATGATCGTGATATTTACATTATTACATTCCACAGCTCTTGCCTCTGAATCCGAAAACTGCGCTTCAAATTTACGTATCAGGATCATATGTTTCAGGAAATGATATACTAAGATGCTTTTCGCTTGATAGATATTCCTCCATTCTTATACCTAGATATATACCGACATAGTTTCACGTAGTGGTACTACATATATTCAAACTATTACTAGTAGTGAGCTTCAGGCTCCAGGCAGAGAAAAGAGCAGTTGTTAGACGGGCTATGGGACTACATGATGGTGTACATAAATTACAATCACAGAAGCTATCGACACCAAGGTTGTCATAGCAGCTGCCAACTTTCGTTATATGAGAGACCAGAATTTTCCAAAGATCCCTTTGGGATCATACTTGGCCTTTAACTCTCTCAGACGACCAACATTTACACCATAAACATCCTCTGGCTTTTCAGTCCCAAGTCCAAAGTTAGTGGGTATCGGGAATTGGAAACCCTCTTTTTCCAGATTCGCCTGATTAATGATCGACATTGTCCTTGACACCCATTCACGTGTTGGTCCGTCGTTCGTTGGAGTGCTATGACTTTAGGAAGGGGTAGCTTGTATCAAATAATCAAATAATCCAAAGACATAGAATACGTACCGTCCAGTGATAACAGCATAGTAATGGGGTTTTCGAGCAGGATAAGCCGTATCCTCTTCTTTCACTTCGGTAATCTTGTCTCGGAAAAATAATTCCCAAAACACAACACTTTGTCTTGAATCTTCATTCTCCGTGAAAGTCATCCAATCGAAGAAGACCTTTGTTATAATGTCTTCCCATAGATCGCTAAACAATGCGCCCCCCAATATAGCACGAGGTGGCACATGCGCCAGAAATTCATCAGATGAATGAGAGACCGCGTTGAAGGTCGGCACTGAAACAATCTGTTGGAAGACAGGCTTGATGGTCTCCGTAAAAGGAGCAAGGGCGGATTTAGCTTCTTCCGCGGTTCCTTCGATATACGGCAGGATTAGAACACTAGGCTGGATGGAATATTAAGCATCGTCTCTTTGATGGGATCCTTGGACGAAATGAAACTCACATAAAACTCGGGTGGTGCGCGAGAAAATGTGAGCATTAGCCTATGCCCCGGTTTTAGGGCTGATATAAAGTTCTGTCTCACAAACAGTAAGTAAAAGCAGAATTAGGAGGCAGAGGGTGCCATACTTTCACAACAGCTAGTACTTCTGCGAGCTGAGTCCCAGGATACGCAAGGGCTCCGACAGTGGCTGGTCCGTGTGTAGGATAAGTCTTCAAGGTCAATTCTGTGACGGCACCGAATTGATTGCCAGCACCTGTTGAATAAATTAGTTAATCTTAATATAATTAGGATTTTCCTTAGAATCACCTCGAATGGCCCAGAATAAATCTGGCTCATTGGTCTTACTGCAGGTAACAACATCTCCGTTGGCAAGGACAGCTGTTGCTGCAATGAGATTATCCACTGCTAGACCATAAAATCCAGAGAGATTGGAGTAGCCGCCACCGAGTACGAAGCCTCCGACTCCGACGTTCCATACATTCCCTCCTACGACGACTAAGTCGTGTTTTTCAAGCTCTGAATACACATCTCCCCATAAGGCGCCGCCTCCGATCTTCACCGATTGCTTGTCGGCAGCCACCTCAACATAATTCAGGCGTGATAAGTCGATGACGATCCCTCCATCAGAGGATGATGCGGTGGAAGAGTGACAGCCGCCTCCCTTCACTGCGATTTGAAGTGGGGGATTTTGAGAGCGTGCAAACTTTAAGGTGGCGGTAATGTCGGCAGGACTGACTGGATAAGTGATGAATGCTGCAGGTAGAACGGATGTAGCGGAAAGCCGTGCTATAGCCTCATTATAATCTGTTGAGGAAGGTGTGACTACGACACCCTGGATAGATAGGCTTGAGGTGCTCATTGCTTGAAGATCTGAACCGAAGGAATGTTATAGAGATTCAGCGCTCAGCTGCGGGTTAAGTACACTCCGTTGGGATGCTGACTGATTTCTGTTCAGGAGGCGGATCAATCCGGCATGTTGGTTCTCACTATCAAGCTCTCATCGATTCGAGTCGCCGCGGGTGTATGCCTTTATGAAGAAGCTGTGGGAGTAGTGCATGACTCAGAACTGCGCCCTTCCGTCTACTAAGTGTCATCGAAGGCAGTACTAAATTTATCATTTTCCCATACTAATTGAGGACAACTTGAAGTTATATAGTACTATCTCAGAAATTCGGGGCTAATTCTGGTGCTTAGACTGTAAACCTTTGGTGAATCTTAGCCAAGTGTTACGCGATACTAGTAGAATAGGTCTACAGAGTAAAGATGCGGACTAATGCCAAGGGCTATGGGTGGATACCATCTGTTCCGTTGGAAGGCTACACGAATGATTAGGATCCTAAGAGCCTATAGGCCTACGTTTGACTACAGAAGATTATGTTACAGCCAGTAGAATTCTTCTGGTGCTCTGTAGTCCTGAGCGAACCTTATCAAAAAGAAGCATATAGCCACTGATGTTTTTAATGACCATCTAATAAATTTACTTGATTGCGTTCAAGTTAGTGTCATATACCCTCGGTCATTAGGCCTGAGGTAGTCATATCATATTAAAGAAGCACATGGAGATTCCGATTATTCTGGCGAACAATTGATTGGAAATGCTGCTTGCTTGATCCAGAGAATATCCAGAAATACATGAGAATATTAGTCTTCTACGAATGATTTTGGGAAGAGAAGAAAGAACTTGAAGATATGTGCCCCAGATTGTTATGAGAGTAGATTTGGATCGGGAGAAAAAAGAAAATGAGAGATGTAAACTGTTCCCTGTGGAAGCATTGGAAATGCAGGAGTTCTCCGAACACTATCTCGAAGCGTCAACTACTCCGGCTCTACCCGAATACCCTAGACCGTATGAGCCATATACTCGCCTTCACTGGGCCAAAGGAATAAAATGGCACTGATGTCTTCATATTATTCTGACATAACGGTAAGTCATCTCAACTAATTTGTCTGTGCTGCCTGAAATCTTGGATCATCCTGCTGGCAACGGTCTTCTCTTTGATCTCCATCAGGACTGCAAATTCTTTTCAATGGCCTGCACAGGTGACAGACTTATTTACCGTAGTACTTCGATCATGTGTTCCGACCGATTTTGCGTTACGCTTTTGAACCCCCGGAATAGGATCAAAGGGTGTCGTCACGCGTTACGATGCGCATATTAGTTCGAACCTCGGCCTCGGCTAGGCGGAATTTTTCTAATATGGTAGTCATTTGGTCAAAATACAACTTCGAAGGTCTGCGTTACGCATTACACACCCCCATATAAGGACTATCCAAGGGGCACCGTTATGCGTTACAAGACTGATGGAGATGCTATAGTATCAAATAGTTCTATAAATGCTTCAATTTCCTGAAGTTCTGTTTGATTTTAGGTAGTTATTATTTGATCCTCCAAGGTTCCAAAGAATTTATTCAAATGTTTGAAGAGGAAGGAAGTATAAACTGCCATCAAATAAACGGCCCAATGTCAACGCCACACCGCAACCCCACCGCCCGGTCCATCATGATTCTGAACCACAATCAGGGCAAGTGATCTATGTTGGTTATCACGCTCCTCAACACAAGGAGAACGGGAATTCAAGTTATGGAAAACCTGTCAAACTCCAACATTCCAGACTCAGTACATCTGGCGCACGTGCAACAAGAGAACATAAAAAGCTCTAATCAATCCTCCCCGGATATATGCTTGTATATAGTAAGTACGTTATTACATAGATTGAAAAAAGGGGTTTCTCACAAAACAATCCGGGACTGTCTCCCGCCGGGTCTTCCTCTTCTTCCCTCTGAGATTCCATTAGTAGAAATGTTCTGCAAGAGCCACAGTGCTACACTGAGACTCAATTTTTTTATGCTGTATATGGCTAATCTACAGTCTGTGGCCCGACACCGTGGCATTCTGGCAGTGACAGCTAGATATGGAGTTTTATATCGAGATGAACCAGTGTGCAGAACCCTGTCAAACACAAGTATGGGAAGCTTCGTGCGTGGGATCATATGACCAACTTGAACACAGCTCGCTAAACCTGGTGGATAGTTTCTGATAACATTGGTGGCTCTCTCTAGCAGTTGCTGCATCCTTGTTAAGGTTTGATCCCACCTGCGAACTCCGTGTTCCTCGGATCTGTCCTATTTGCATCCTTGGGAAGCATTCGTGGCATATCTGGGTCGGAATCTAATATCTTATTTTACCATTGCCTAGTTGCTTAAAAGCCACGAAGTTATCTGAATTCATCTGTAATTCATTTTTCAAAGGGTCCATAGCCGAGCATTCCAATTTCGCAAACTCAAGACACAAGCCAAACTGTCAGATTTCTAAACACCAGTGTGCCATGGATCCTTCATTAGCTTCACTTCAAGCTGAGGTTATTACCGGATTTTCACATTTGTATGGTCATATCTCTAGCAATTGCGGTTTCTTTACTGATTGTGCCTTCTTCGCAGACTTGCAAACAAATACTATGTCTTGGCTTCGACGGTCTTGATTTTATATGACCACATGCTTACGTTTGATGTGCGTAGATTATGCCGTTTATGATATTGCCTCTCTTAGGAAGTGTGCTTTAGCAAGAACGAGAATTCATCTGGAAAAGGAAAATAACATTACCCACTTGTCTTTTCTTGATATTTCGATATGTCACACCCATCGTCTCAGCCCTCAATCTCATTGCTTTGAACTGGCCTGGATGGAAAGGCTCTATCTGCAACAATTGGATATGGCTTCCTGTCGCTGTAGGGCCGATAATAAGTGCTGCCACAGGAAGTACGTTTCATCCTCATAAATCTCACTATATCAACTAATTCATTTAAACTATACAGTTATCCTAAGTACGACATCAATGTTCAGTATCACTTTCTTGTAATTCTTATGCCCTTTTCAGTTATGAGAGTATATGCCATATACGCACGCAGTAAGTAGCTCCCAAGATCTGTGACATGGACAGCTTACTTATTGGGTACAGATAAATGGGTGCTAAGTATACTGGCTTCCATTTATCTAGCGCAATTGGCGGTGATGGGTGTAAGTAGTTTCTTTGTTGACTAAATGTCTAACTAGCTAACTGCAATTCTCGGGTTTCTTTAGTGGTCTATACCAGCGGGGTCCCCAGCACCTTTGCCTCCCGGGTTTATCGGTTGTGTACCTAGCGAAAAGGAAGGTACCGGTCGCAGTACGTATTTATTCATTAGTTTGATTTTGACAGCCCTTAATCCTGTGTACCTGCCTGCAGGACTATCGGCGTTATATATAGCCGCGCTCTGCTTCGATGCGTCAGTATTTTTGTTGACTTTCTCCCGGGCGGTGTATGCGCGAATAGTCGGTACAACCATACCCTTGCTGCAGCTAATAGTAAGAGATGGAACCCTTTATTTCATGTGAGTACTTTTCGTTCCAATACTTACCATCGACCACACCCAATAATATTCCCAGGGTTATTTTCATTGTTAACCTGGTGAATGTCTTCTTGCTTTCGGTGAGTAAACCGGTATGCGATTTTTGATGTACATCAATTTCTAATTGATGGTCTTACTACAGCTCGCTCCGGCAAGTACTTTCTGTTCTTACGTTGCAATGTTTTTTGAATGCTTATCAATGTAGGCTGATTTGAGTGCGATCAATGCACCGTTTGCAAGCATGTAAGGAGTTATATTGTAGGACATCCCGACAGCAGCTCATGATCTTACAGAATTACTGCTGTCTTAGTTGCACGGTAAATATCCGTTCAGGATCAAATACTGGGTAATAACTAAATTTATCCAGCCTCTTCATGAATCTTCGCGAGGCAGCACAACATAGCCTCAAAAGCAATGCAAACTCGGAAACATTACAGGCTTCCTACAGTATTGGTGTGTGGCAGTCAGGGCGTCAACCCCATACTAAGGATACCACAACATTCGCGTTCTCTGGATACGATGAATTCGAAGCCCCTCTTTCCATTCCTGGACAGGATTCCGAAGGAGGTTCAAGCTCTCAAGAAACATATGGACCGTCCAATGAGCCCGAAATCCCTAATGTGTACGAATTACAAACTGTATAATGCCGTGAAATACATTCATTAGAGATGCATTGGTCAAATACGGCTTCTGCCCATTGACAGCTACTTATACTAGCATACATAGTTATATTTAGTTCAGTTTCATATTACTTTGATTGGCTATTTGAAAGCGATCTTGCCTTGATTTACGCAACGGAATTTGTATTCACCATAGCAGGGTTTCATGTAGCACTTACAGCTACTCAGCAAAGCATAAAGTCCACCGGCTGCAACAAATACCATGCTGCTTGAGTTAATGGAACTACGGTATGATCTCAGGCTGAGCCTCGTTTGCAGAGTATAAATAGATAAAACTTCACCTTAGGCTCTTCGAATTCTGGAATACCATCATCCGAGTCCGTTCTTTGTCCTGAGGAAGTGCCGGCTGAATATCTAGCGTAGATGGTGCAAATTCGGGATGAGTCAGGACTGAGCAATACAACTTAGATATGATTAGAAAGTGAATCCTCAGATTTCCGTTGCTTACCATTAAATCAAGGTATCCCTACCACTGCCGCATGGCGAAATCGTCGCCACGCAGAATGTTCTGAGTGCCAGATTGTACATCTCATACTTAGGAGACCCAAAGAAGGACCAATCCTGAATAAAAATAAGGTCCCCATATACTCCCAAGCTAACTATGGTTGTTTTCAATCCTTGAAAATGATTTATTCACTTTATTTAAGCTACTTGACATTTGCGAGTGTCGCCGCTTCCCGTCTCGCAAAAGAAGAAGGAACGCACATACCTTGGGAGGTTAATAGGGCTATTTGAAGGCCATTGTATCCTCCACCGTTTGCACAAATATTCCCGCGCGCGCAACAGGAACGGCACAGCTGCTCGCGCGCAATGCGAATGGGGTCATTGTGAAAAGAATTCGATAAAAAAATTTTTAAATAAGAAAAATAAGAAAAATGAAAAGAAAAATGTTACCATAGTATTAGAGGCAGATAGCTGCTAGAGCTCCTCCTGCAGCGGCTTCGAGGAGGACATAGACCATGGGAAGAAAGTTATTAACGCCTTATGTAAGAGTCTTCCATAACCGCCCCCAGTGCCACAATGCTTGGCATTACAGGTAAGTAGAATAAGTTTTCGTGTTTAAAACCCTCCTAACATAGTGAGCATACTCTAGTTCTGTAAGCTCAAAGATTCTTCACCCTGACAAACCGACATCGTTGGAAGAGATTCCTAGTCTAGTAGCCTCCTGGACCGACCATCCCGGTCTGTCCTCTTTGCTATGAGGCATCATGTCAAAAGGTCAGCTCCCTTCCGGAAGCAATATTTGTGGAGGAGGAGCGACTTATCAGAGTTGCCGTGGATAAGATCATGGAAATGCAGAAGGCATTATTGTAATCATGTTGTGATCTCTTGATTTCCTTGTAATAACGATCCATTTTATTGAAGTCGTCTAGTGTAAATATACTTTGTGATCCAGAAAGGCCCTCGAGTGTTGGAAACGGCTCTGCACGCAAGGGTAAAAAAACGCCCGACGTTGGGTGTTTTTTAGGCGCCCAATTCGCTGGACTTCGTCTAGTAATCATTTTGTCTGTGAGAGGGAAGTATCAATAAATATTCACATAGCAACCTTTAAAATTTTATTTCAATTCTTCTCGGACTCGGATAGTATACTCCATAAGGGAGTGACCATCCCCACAGTTCTTGCCTGCAAATATAAGGAATTTAAAAAGCGCCGCCGGTCAAGAAATTGCTTCCCTTGTAATGAGTCTTCGCCTTAACATTTCCAATTATATATATCTGCGAATGGATAATTTTCCTGCCAGCCGAAGCCTTGAATGTTGAGAAAGATTCGCATACCACTATGAGGATGCAGGATGAGATGCCATTTCGACTCTTCTGAATATTGTAGTCAGGTCCAGACTAATTTTTATATTTGTAATGATGATAGAAACTAATTTATTATATGGTTAGTGGTGTCTCTAAGCCCTTACAAAGTAAGAAGAATATCTGCTGAAGATATCTGCTCGTGGAAGCCTGGAAGGGAGCCGAGACCCTTAGATAAGGCGTTAATATTTTTCTTCCCACGGGGCATGTCCTCCTCGAGGCCCGCTGCAGGAGCTTTAGCAGATATCTGCCTCTAATACTATGGTAACATTTTTCTTTTCATTTTTGTGATTTTTGTGATTTTTGTGATATTTTTTATCGAATTCTTTTCACAATGACCCCATTCGTGTTGCGCGCGAGCAGCTGTGCCGTTCCTATTGCGCGTGCGGGAATATTTGTGCAAACGGTGGAGGATAGCGAGGTAGCGCTGTGGCTTCCGCGCAAACTCTCTATTATCTCCCTCCAGGTGGATAAGTCCCACCCGATATCTTTCACATTTTATTAAAACCCATAAATGATGATAAATCCCTCATTTTATTAGTCTCGAGTCTAATCCATCCTTTCTGCTTCGGCGTCCAGACCGCTAGGTTCCGCGGGTCACAGCACCAACCGGTAACCGGAAGGACGCGTACGAGAGTCGTTATAGTAATACTGTTGGAACGAAGTTGATTTGAAACTCCGAAATCAAGCGCAGCCAATGACCGATGGGCCAGCGGCATGCATTTTAGGCGCGCGACCTCTACTCTCCAACGAGTTGGATTTTTTTTGTGAAAAGAATTGCCTTTAAACCTCAGCTTAGGAGAAAGACAAATTTTATTTAAATCTATATAATGGTTAGATCATTGACTCCATATCAATCAATTTTGTCCCAGCTGACAACAAATCGTCGCTACCATAGATGAACTCTTTCTCGATTTTTATTACCGGCGTTGGACATACGAAACACTTTAGGAATCCCCAATTCCCTGACAGGTATATTAAGGACACAATAACACGGAATTATCGGACTACCCTCTCCAAGAAAGCCCTTGAATATGCTTCTCCAGAGAGACGGCCAACAATTCATCACATGTTTCAGCCAACGCCTTACCATAGTCATAAACATTATTCCCCTCATTACCCCCTTCATTAATCGGTCATATAGCCTCTATACAGGGCATATCGCCCCACCCTATCCTCGAATTTATTCCCAAGCCCTCACTATAACAACCCGATCTCACTTCTCGCTGTCCAACGCTTCTCTTTTTCATTTCCTTAGTCTGTATCTACGCTGATCATGGTAGAATTCAAAGATGGCATCTACACATTATCATACGGGGCTCTTCGGGCTGGCTTATCGGTGACGGAGAAAGGCACGTTCGCTGTTGGTTTCATGGGAGACATCACTGCTCCCCCAGACGAGAAATTCCAGGTATGTTAATTCCCCTTGAAGTGTAATGTCATTTTGATCTCTATTGAATAGTGGGAAGTCAAGACTTTGGATAATGGGAATGTTACGCTACAGAACGTGGCACATAAATTGTACCTTTCGTACGTAGGAATTCCTGTGGCCGGAATCCCTGTTATCGGGACGAAAGATGGCAAGGAATGGGCCCTTAAGCTACTTGGTTTCTCTCATTACATGTTGGTTCTTCTCTCTGAAATTCATTCGTGCATGTTTCCTGACACTTCATCAGGTTACTCACCCTCGGCGGCACGGACGAAAATCCTGACTTTGCATTCTCCTTCTCATGGGTTCCCCCAGAATATCCTCCCAAGGTAAACCCTCGTTGCCTATCTTTATGTGACAAAGATTTATTTAAGTGTTATTTTTAGACACAACTTGTGCTTTCGACCAATATAGCCGCTCGGACACTCTGGTTAATGAAGGCACTAGAAGATAGCCTGCCTCCTGAGGTGCCTAAACCACCTAGTGATAAGCCACCTGTCGACGAACTGCCCTCGGCGTCGGAATGAGTTGTAGACTTTTTGAAATAATTATAAACGGAGATAATTTCGACGTACTTTTCCCTTTAGTAGTACTTAGCTGTATATGAAGAGGGACTCAGTCTAGCCATTCATTATGTTGGCCAGGAAGCAATGGGACTTGAGCTCAGAGAAAGAGAACAGCAAGTAGAATATCAATTAGAGGTGGATACATACAGGTATAGCAATGCACATTAGAAAAACAGAAAACATACGGGTAACAAGCGAAAAACATGACTACTGCTGCCAGTAGCGCAACTAACTACGACAATTATACTTCTCTATAGGGATTACAAATTAAGACTTGACCGCATGGCGGAAGTGGGGTATCCGAAGGTTGGAATATTAGTATCATCATGGTCCATATCTGAATCCGACTCAGTCTCCACTTCATCCATAGATGGGATCGAGATGGCGTGGTAAGTGCCTTGATTTTCAAAGAGGGGATAGCTGTGCAATGATTTAGGGGGGTAGGGCACCCACATCAGGGATGATTGATTCGAAGGAGACGATCGAGAATGAGAGTGCCTATCCTCCATGTAGGATAGGGGAGAGACATAGGCTGATTGGACGTCATGTGATGGTTTTGGTAGGAGGGGGCGAGTAAGAATGAAGGAATTCGTGGTCTGACGGAAGACAGGTTGGGCAGGAGTCGAGATAGGTGATGGAGGATACGACGAATCGGGGGAAGAGGGCCCTGTTTGAGGTGGTGACGCAGGGGGGACGAGTGGCATAGTATCCTTTGTGATGGCATGTCAGAGCGATAATACAAAGGATTTAGGAAAAATCTTACCTCGTCATCCTCAGCCTCCATATTAGGATCACGTTCGTCTCCTGACTGTGAAGAGTTTGAATTCCAGCCACGATAGCCCTGACCAGTTTTTCGTCGAAGCGCACGCTGATTGGAGAACCAATTCTTGATGATGCGGCGTTCCCTATATCAACGTATTAGCCAGATTTACCAGAGAAAATAATCAAAGGGACATACACGTTAAGCCTTCTCGCAAGCTCATCTCTTTTTTCAGCTGAAGGATTCGGCTCTTTTTCGAATTCGGCAAGCAGAATCCGCTTTTGAGCTTCGGTGGTTTTATGGGGTGGTCTTCGAGAGGATTTTGTTGTATTTGTGAGACCCATGGCCTGGCGGACTTCCTGACGCAATTCGAAAGCACTGCGGGTCTGAGACATGTCGATGGGGAGATCGTAGGAGTCCATGGTCTGAAAACAACGAATTGAGATGACCACTCGATAAGCAGTCCGTTATCAGCTCACCTGAATGACGGTCAACATATGAGAGAATGCCACGAATTAGGGAGTAAAAAGGTGGAGCCGAAAGATTATAGAAGGTATATAACAAAGAAAAAGAGGCTTATAACGACTGAAGAGTAGTAGAACAATGGATACCCTTTTGGGGTATAGCAGAGGTACTAAAAGGGAAGAAAAAAGACAAAGGCGGGCAATGCACTGAAACCCGAATTAAGCGACTAGCAATCAGCGCGGCATTAGGACGGATTTGGACATGAAAAGGAATGGACTTATTACTTACATGGCGACCGTGAAGCAGAGGAGTGCTGAGGAGGGGATACTAGACAGCAAAGAAAAAGTACGGCTGTGCTATGCGAAATTGATAGTAATCTTAATAACAGATGTCTAATGCGCTTCTAATGCCTCGAGGCATAGTCATGGCCGAGCGAATACTAATCGTGCCGCGTCCGGCAGCCCTTGTGAGACGATCAGTCATTGATTTCCGATCCTGCAAATGTCGACCTATTATAACCGTCCCTGTATCACTTTTCCTAATTGGCCATATTCACTTCTAATCCTGTCTCATGTGCGCAAAGAAAGGAGACCAGGTTTGAATACAACCTGAATTCGTCTATATCGTTCATACATCCGAGTATGATAGGCGTGGTGCGCCATTTCGTATCTTACTCGTATCTTTGGCCTCGCCGAGGAAGCATGCCATGGGCTGCTACTAGACGCATGTTGTCGTGCCAAGTGTCAGGTCCAGGATAAGTTTGAACGGACGTACGTTCAATCGGGGTAAAATCATCAATGGGCTCTGCATAGGGCATCTTCACGCGTGATCTTCCCAAGGTTCCCTAAACGGTTGAATCCTAACATCGCCAGATAGGCGTTTAAAAACTTTATACATAGGTTCTGATAGGCTCACGCTTGTTCAAATGGAGATTGAGCGCCCTATTATTTTCATCCTGCATATGTTCAGGCTCAATTTTGCATGAATTCAGTTGCAGAGGCAAGTGTATCTTTGTCGCAATCTGGCACCCTTTGTCTTACCATCAAGCTTCGCTGCACCAACAAAGCTGTGCGCCGTCACTTTTGACGTATATTCCAAATGATAGGAGACTCGCACATGGGAGCCGCCGGTGATCCCTGTACCCACTTCTGATGCACTTTTGCCTCCGATGAAAATCCTTAAAGAAACGGATATATCGCATAGCATCTTGTTGCTCATTGGCTGCTCCCTCGTAGTGAATTCCCACTCTTTCTGCGGATGATAGAAGACTTGGAAGGATCACGTCATAGCATCATGATCTCGAGAAAGCGGTGAAGATTTGATTGGTATATTAAGCCAACGCGCGATACTGGATGCTAACATTCCTAAAGGATACTCAGGCGAAGTTTTCTGGCAAAATGTACTGTATAATTAACGTATAATCGAAGACGGTTAGACATAATCTGGTGCAACTTTACGTTACTTGGGGAATACATAGGCCACGTCAGATCTCTCAAGGAACATTGAAGTCGCTATCTGTTGGAAAGCAGGGTCAGTAAATTTTCAATGAAGTATTAATAGTGAATGTGTGCAGCCACAACGCCACGGATGGATCCGAAGGAATAAAATATGTATAAAGCAGTTGAGTCATTCGTGGCGATGTAGAATTCTGTACAGAGCTCCTATCGAAACAGAGCTTACCATCGAAGCAGTCACCGCAGCCTAATAAGCAAGCTATCAATATCATTATCAAGAAACATGAATTTGTAGACGCTTACCATTTCCATTACTAAGGCATACGCCATGACCGTCCTGGAAGGCAACGAGCTCATTAATCTTGTTATTCTGTGTATCCCCACAGCCAAGCAAGCTTGCAGCTTCGTTCCTCGTGGTATCCCTATTGGGAGTCCCGCGAGCCAGATAAGCACAGCCTAAATAACATCCTCCTGAGTTAGACTTGAAGCGCTGTTCATATTAATTAGGTACGCACAATTGCCGTGGCACGCAACGTTATATGCTACCTCCCCTAAGCCGAAGCTGAGAAGACACCGGTCAATATATGCTGTGCCGGGATTTCTGAAAAAGGCTTGGGACTTACTGGCAGGCGTTGGAAGTGCCAGCAAAAGCACCGTTCCAAGTGTCAGGTTGTACCAAAGCTTGACAATCAGAGAGAGTAGCATCGTCGGTAGTGCCACAGTGGACGCCGACACTGGCGAAGACTGCAGGAGCCGCTGCGACGGCGATGATGGAAGAGAGTAGAAAGATATGCATTTGTTGTTGAGATGTTAAATGTGCTTTTTGAGTTGGATTGTTCTCCTTGAAGTACTCGCCCTTTTATACACGTATTTTCTATCAGGTGAAATCAGGAAAGCCCTTGGCGAAGGTGGAGCTAAAGAGGTTAATTGTCATTTGATATGGTCTACGTGGAGTTATGCAGTAGAAAGCCCTTCCATTTACTTAAAGTTGTGTTGGTAGAATCTCGTGAACCAACAAAAAGGTTGGACTCTAACCATATAACTGTGGATTGTCTAAGGATTTGTCGATGTTAGCTGTTCTGTTCTCGTGCCCCACATTCCAGCGGTCACGCTTAAGAAATCAATAAACCTTTCAAACGGAAGAAATCTTGGAAAGCCAGCTAAATGTGATCAGCGTCTTTGGGATATCATAAACAGCAAGATAGGATTTGGAAGTACTTTGTACGTTGTCGACTTACCGCTTGGTGCACATAATTCTAGGGTGGCGGTTTTAAATATCAGAGGAATGGGGCAGTCAATAAGGGCCACATGTCGAGCCCTAAATGCATCGTTGCACCGTTAGACTTTTGATATTCCAGACATAATCATATTGCCGCAGTATAAAGCAGGTATAGCAAGATGTTACAATCGATAACGAAGCCGAAGCGTTCTTAAACCGAAAAATCACTATATATCACGGCAAGCGGTCAATGCGCAGTTTATGACTACTACAGACAGAGACATGCCATCAAAGCAATCGCCACAGCCTGATAAACACTAAAAATGAGTGGGGTATGTGATTCATATCAAATGGAAACAAACCGCTGCCATCGCTAAGGCATACACCATGCCCATCCTGGAATCTCTTAACCCATTGACTTTGTTCTTCGAGTTGTCGGCACAACCGATAAGGCTCCCTGCCTCATCTCGCGTCATGTCCCTATCCGGGTCTCCGAGAGCAACATAAATACAGCCTGTGGATTTCGAAACGTCAAAGCCAAGATCCCCAACAAAGATATAAACGACTCGACAAACAATTTCCATGACACCCAACGTTGTACGCCTCAGCGCCGAAACCAAATTTTGAGGGCATGGTTATTAAATGGGAAACGTTTATTTTTTATTTTTTAGAAAAGTGACTTACTGACAAACATGCATTTGCCGACGTAAGCAGCGTTCCATACGTTAGGCTGCCAAAGTAGGGTCTTGCAGTCGAATAATGTGGCATCAGAGGTTGTGGCCGCAGTGGTCACCGATGACCGAAGTAGCAGGAGCGAGGATTAAGAGGATAGAGACTATAGAGAAATGTATTTTTGTGATATTTGGTTGGAGAGTCGGAAAACAATAGATGCGATTGCGATTGAGGTTCAACTTGATGGAGTTAGTGTGCGGACAGACGCATGATTTATACTGTCTTATATTCCACACACAGTATAATTATTGCTGATTTCTTGAAGTAATGATCAGCAAGAGTTTTCACCGAGAAAGGTGGCCCCCAAGGCCCTCATAAATGACCATATTACTGTATTCGAACCAGAAAGAATTATCTCCTGTTCAACCACCTCATTTTTAATAGGAGAAGAATTCACAGCGGTAGATGTATAAATTCCATACAAGGCGATGGTGCGATTTATATTCAGGTCCATGGGACAAAGCTTGCTGACCTTGGGTTAGAGCAGAACTAGTCTGGGACCAACGGAGATATCCCCCAGACAAACAAATTATGAGCAATGAATAAGACGTCCAGTAATAAATATGTATGTTACAT
This sequence comes from Sphaerobolus stellatus SS14, assembly GCA_000827215.1. Classification (NCBI taxonomy): domain Eukaryota; kingdom Fungi; phylum Basidiomycota; class Agaricomycetes; order Geastrales; family Sphaerobolaceae; genus Sphaerobolus; species Sphaerobolus stellatus. The sequence goes on along the minus strand of KN837131.1, from coordinate 352,884 downwards.
ATACCTGAGACAATATTGGGAAAAGTATATCGATGTCCAGAGTCTGGACATCAATGACTCCAGACTTCCAAGTTGCTCCTTGTTTCATGACGCTTTGCCTTTATCATTTGGAGGCCTAATTGCATTTGAGCAGCGAGAATATAGATTGGTCTAGATAATATCTTCATGTTTAAATTGACCTTGTGTCCTGAATTCACTGACGCATTATCCAAGATGGAAATGGCTCGAGACTAACGTGGGTGCTTGTGGGTCTTACTGACTTGGTTTCAACCTCCGCTGTCACTGTGACAGGTCACTCTCCTTTTTGCTTTCCGCCTCCATGTTGTTGTCTGCTCGGGTTCGGGTGCATTGACAGAGCTATCATTTTTCTTGTCTGAATATTTCTTATTTAATTTGGGAAATTAATTAATCTAAACTGTCATGCAACCGTATCAATATTACAGTCACGACGATTTCGGATTCATACTTCATTCTTAACTAATAGTACTACATAAATTTTGTTCATTTCCCTGACAATAAACCCTTCACTTCTCATCTTCTTCTCTCTCGTCCTTGAATTCCTGTATTTTCATATTCAGAAGTCATTGGCGGAGATACCACGGACTGGATGAATAGTCTAAACTCCTGTGCTGCTCAGTTCGTGTACGTGACTAGCAGGGCTTTCCAATCCCATGGTGCATTGCGTACTTTCTGACAATGTCTGATTAAAAAATTGTGTTGATCGGGTTGAAGTTTGAACGTAACATCTTATCTTTCCGTTTATGTAAATTCCGTTTCTGTGTAACAAAGGTGGACAAATCTGCAGACCCCATACATGAACTGATCAGTACTGATCGATCGTTCTAGTATGCCATAAATCTGTGATAGATATTATCCCTAGTAAGGAGTTTTCTGTGTTTACTCTTTTTTACAATCTCTTTACAATCTATCAGAGAGAACTGTAGAACATAGCGTGAGGCACATGGCAAGAGTTTCTACATCATCCTATTCTCTTGTATTGAAATCGCCGTTATTTTTCGTCGCAGAATATAATCATTTGAGCACATTCACTCAAAGAGGCATGGAGTACTAGTACTATGCCAGTGAGCGTTGGTCCTTTTTAATCGCGGATTAACTCTAGTCAGACTACAGATCGCATATGTATGCTCATCCTTTCATAACATTCGAGTATTGAACATATTCAATGATTTTTCTCCGAAGTTGAACTAGCCTCTGCTCTCTCACTGCGAGGCCTCTTCTTATCGTCCAGGTGCACATGTTTGCAGAACATGTCCCTCTTGGCATGTCCGCCTGGTTCTTGGCTTGTTCAACAGTGTATGCTCAATAGCAGAATAATTAGTTATAGGGTTTCTCGTCGTATTTACTTCATCATTTCTTTTGCAAACAAAAGAGTACGATGTCAATTATTTAAATGCCCAGAACTTCCTCGTCGCCAATTGAAGACCTTGTCCATTATAAATTGTTGGATGCCAGATGGTGTCTTTGTCTAATTTCTTCCACCTGTGAATGAAGTATCTCTGGCTGTACTTTATTCTGCGTCATATCAAAGGGAGGATAATGCTCCGCCTTCCTGTATCCATTCGCGTTATAATCACAGCTTGAGTGCCGCATTCCGCAGGTAGTACAATTATTGTGCAGGGAATCTGGAAGATTTCCTTCCCTGAAAGTCTGGATTCGGCGTCCTTTAATTCTAACAAAGTGGACTCAGGTTGTCATTGTAAACCTTTGGCGGCTCCGGGTCCTCTCGCATCTATTCTCCGTATATTTCATCATATTGATTACAATAGAAGTCCGCGAATGTCGGTATGGACCGTTTGGCCCAATCCATCCATGCGCACTTAATTTATAAGTTTTTGTTTGTGACGCTCAGTGCGGTAAAGCAGTCCATAGACAAGTATAGCATAGAGTTCCTCAGTTTTTTCTATACTCGCCTGTGGCATTCAAGCACTGCTGTTCGTTCTGTCATCTCTCTGCCACCTAGTTATTACCGCTTCAGACGGCCAAATTATACCAATCGCGGAGAAAACGTTGAAGAGCAGACATTGGTACTTGAATTTTAAGTTGAATGCTATTAATCATTTTTTTGTATCTAATAGGGAGACTGAATCAAAGCATTTTCCACAATATGCCTTCGCTTCCATCGCGTTCGTTGTTTTGAGTAGATTCATACATAAGTTAAACCGGTGATTGCTCAGTCATCCTAAAGAATGATACAGATACTGGCAGTATAGACACAAGGCGCACTGTATTACTTATTAGAGTCCGACGACCACTGTGACATGCGAGCTTATTCTCATAGCTACCTTAGTATATTTTATATCTATCACTGATCAGTGAAATTCACTTAAGAACGCATGCTATTGAAATTCTGCTTGCCTGCCAAGAACTCTTCTTCGTCAGTACTAGTAGGCCAATGTTGATAAGCCCTAGGAAAGACTATAAACCAACTCTTATCGACGAATCAGGGAATTTCTCCGTGAAAGCAGATCTATGCATGTCTTCACAAACCTCTTTACCCACTTGCCAATTATAGCATTCATATCAATACTTATCATCTCAAAAAAGTTGCAAAAAGGTCACCATCGATTCCTCGACTTTGATGATGCACCCTGCAGCCGATACATTACGGTCTAATAATTCCCAAGCACTTGAGATCAGATTTCACTTGTATTTTTGTCCATGGCAATAAATACGCAATTAAGCTTCTAGTGATACTCTGTAATCTGCATCCATGGGACTTGTATATTAGTGCCATAGAAACTCCTCCGAGCGCGGGATGGGCTGACAACTAGAATGACCTCTAACCGTCAGGGGAAATCTTATCTTTGTCTTGCTTACCTTGCCCACAAAATATTTCCATTGCTATGTACGGTTCGATGATGAGATCAAAATCCCATTTGTTAGGATCATGATGCTTTGAATACGGTTCTTAGAAGTAAATAGAGCAGATAGAAAGAATACCGGGTTAATTATCATTGGTCTCTCAGAAAATATACCTCCCGCTGTCGTGCATCCGTGATGGGTGATGTGATGGATTATGACAGTGCAGATAATTATGCCCGGTATATCTTCTCATTGGCAGACAACAACATTGTCCTATCATAAGTACTAGCAGCCATGCGGAAGGAGACGACATACATATGCACTAGACGTTGCATGACAACCGTACGCGTGAAAGGCTTGCTCGCGTATTCGCCAAATCCCAGATTGCTTAATTCTAGACTCAAAATCCATTCCTGCCAAGACACCTCTTCATACAGCCGTATAAGTCTTATTGCCCTGCTGTTTCCCTTTCATTTTAACGAGATGCGGAGCCGGTCATAAGGACAAACAGAGTAGTGAAGGGAGGATAAAGAAATCTAAATTTGACTTATTATCAGTTCTTTCACGCCACAGGCGCACTATTATTTATTATCTAGACATCGTCCAATCAACCAAATGCGTGCTTACTGTAAGTATATGTGATCGAACCGACCCCTTCGTTATCAACCATGCATTGAAAGGGATTTCAAATACGAATATTAGCCTAAAAATATTATATGACTGAAGTTTTCTCAGTCTGGAACTATATATGACCCCTTTAAATCCAGACTGCTTCTTACGCAGCAGAGAAAAGAAACATAAATACTTATGCTCAACTATATATGATCCCTTTAAGTTCAGACTGCTTCTTACGCAGCAAAGAAAGAGCGCAGAAATACTTATGCTCCACACCTCCGTGATCAGGATCATACTAGAACGCTGGAACATAATTAACTTAGATATATATATATAACAAACAATAATTGAACACGGATCCAGAAGCAGATGAGCTAGAAATAGGAATAAGGGGAAAGTTCAAGTAGTAGATAAACATATTACAATAGGAACATGATGAGACGAAGAGAGCCAGACGACGGGTGATAGGATTGGGTATTGGGTATCGTTGGTATAATGCATTGTACGCCGGTCATCTCTCGCTGGAATGGTCGACAGACAAGTAACATACCAAAAGTACATCAACAACACACAATCAACATAACCGAGCATCCGCATCCACATCCCGATCTAAGCTTAACACAGTGACACAACACACATTGAACGGAACTTAACGTCATAAAGAACATAATGCAGCAAAAGGAGAGGATAGGACTCGGTTCGGACTCTATTATTTATTCTTGACTTCACCGAAATGGCCGAGCAGACGGATGTGGACCGATCCTGGGGCGTGGAAATGGTTCAGGCATTTAGAAGTTCTCTGGATAAGGAAGGATGGTTAGAATTCTGAGTGGGATGCATGGGATACATGAGAGCACATACCCTTGCCGAAGAAGAACTTCGTTCCCTTGGGGTTCGTGTACTTGTTCGACATGAGATGGAGTCTGAAGAGAGAAAGATGAGTATCACGATTCATTGCAATGAACGAATAAGCAACGTACTGCCTCGAAAGAACCGTCGGTCCACAGAAGAACACACCGACATCCGTCTCCGGATGCTGCTCCGCAATGCTGGGGAAGACTCGATCCCAGTTGGGACGACCAAAGTGGGTGGGAGCCCTCAAGTTCGTAATGGCGTCCTTCTCGGCACCGACGTCCGACATGATGATGTTGTTCATCTCATCTTGCTTGAGCTTGGCGGTGAGGTAGATGCTGATCTCGATGCGGTTCTGCGTGTCCTGTTCTTCGATGGCGTGCAAGAGCGAGTGGAACCATTCGGCACTACCGAAGTCACGGATGACCCAGACGAAATAGACCTGCAGTGGCAGAGTCAGTATGTGTTTATAAATATGTAAGTAAGTATCTGCGCACCTTTGAAAGCCTCGTCGGGTTCGAGTTGTTGAAGTTGTTCATCCTGTACCAAATGTTCTTCAAGATGGACGCAAACGGCGTGACACCAATACCGGCTCCAACGAGCAAGACCGTTTCGTAGTTCAAGAAATCCTCGGATGCAGAACCGAATGGGCCATCAACCATCACACGGGGTAGGACCCTGTTCAAAGGCGGGTTGACATTCGTGCCAATGACCTTACCCTTCTCCTCTCCCTTCCCACGGCTCTCGAAGTCGCAACCAACGGCCTTGGCAAGTGCGCTCGTAAAGTCACCGACAACGCGGATGTGCACGGAGATGTAGTCTTCCTCCGGAGCAGAGGTGAGCGTGAAGGGATGCCATTGGAAGTAGGAGACTTCGGGGCAGCACAGGAAGATGTATTGTCCAGCCTGAGCATTGGTCTTTTCCTTCTTGATCTGGAGCTCCATGACCTTGGACGGGTGCTGGATGACCTTGCTGATGTAGGTGCGGTGGCGAGAGCGGACTTCGCGGAGGACACGTTCAAATACGAAGATAACACCGCCAACGAGCCAGTAACGCTATTAGGTGGCGGAAGCGGAAAAAGCACAAATGGGGAACGCGGTCAGATTATTTATATTTGCGATAGGCGTGGAATTGCTTACCCAGAAGACACCGATGTTGTTGAACGAGCAGAAGGGTGGCCTGTCGGGCTTAATCATGCAGAACATGCCGTGGAGTTGCCAGCAGACGAAGAAGATAATGAACAAGTGGTGGGAGTACCAGAAGCGTTCAAAGTTGGCGCGGCGGCGCTTCTCCATGGCGTACCAAACCATGATACCAAGGCAGACAGTCATAATCCAGCCGGTAATGCCAGGGCCGGTGGCGAAGTTTGCACCAAGGAAGGCAAGGACGAGCTGTGCGGTAGTGGCATTCTTGTCAGTCTTGGCGAGTCTGACAAAGTTGACCATGTGGGCGAGGATGTGTACGACACTCCAGAAGGTGATGGACCACCCAGTAAGTTTGTGGAAGGTGATGTTTTTGTCGAAAGGGATGTAGTGGTTCAAGGGAGTTTTACGAACGTAGGAGATGAAGTTGCGGCAGATTGGGAGCAAGATGAAGATAGCATCGACATGGAGGATCAAGGCGGCCGTACGCGCGATCGCTAGATAAACCGGTCAATTACCTTGGCAAAAATGGGGAAAATCAAGTAAAACTCACGGAAAGTGATCCCGAAGGTCGCACGCGCTGTCACGCTGTTATCTTTCAACTGGTAGTTGGCGAAACCAAAGATTCCGACCAAAATATGCAAGAACACCCAAGTGAATAAGAATAAACGTCTTCCACCCTCGTTGACCATCCAGTGAGCCCATCTTTCGCGGAGAGTGCGGGGTTTGACAGGCTGCACGGTCTGGGGTTGTATGTCGGGCCTCATGATGCCCTGAAGGCGCCTGCGCTCAGTTTTGTTCCTCTGTAGGAACGTTGGGCCTTGGTCTGGGTTAATAACTACATCCGGATGGTCCTGGACGGGATTGCGAAGTGGGGTGCCATCGCTGAAGTCGAGGCCGGAAGAGCGGTTTGAATTAGCCATAATGTATGTGTTCTACGTCCTGCGCAAAAGAGAAATAATAAAGCAAACTGATAAAGAAAGGATAGGAAAGAGGACAAGAAGAACCAGCCTGCGAGGAGGTGGACAAGGGACAAGAACGCGGATATTTGGGGGTCTTAGACCCGTTCCTATGGTACGCATTTCACACTCCGCTCCGGCATCGGGTCTGCCGCGCGCCTAGCGGCTGTGGTCTGTGATGGTGGCCGTGATGGGCCCAAATAAAATATCCTATTATTACTACACACATATTTACGTCTAGGCTACCATGTCGCTTAGGATACTCTGCAACACATTGGGAATTTCGTGAGTCTTGTCGACACGGAATCCGCGCCCTTGGAAATTTTTCGGGATCCTGGGCAAGTCAGAAGGCGTTTAGACAGGGTCATTGCACTCACCATGATGCTTCTGCTCCCTCGCCGATGCATATCAACGCCGTTTTGACCTAATGGCATTTTATAATGGAGCCGCCGCTTTTTCAAGGATCACTCACCTTGGGATCTTTGTACATAGCCTTCTTCAGTTCCGCAGCAGTGATCTGATAGCGACTGAAATTAGCGTCAGAAATCGCGATGACGAACCAGTCGTCCGCATCATATTTGGCAACTTCCGTGACCGCATTCTCAATGGCCTCAACTATATAAAGTGAGTAAATGTCCAAAATACTCTACCCCACCTACTTACCAGTATGGTCGCCAGCAAAGGCATATTGCGTAATCATACTCATCTTTTCGGCGACCTTCCAACGCTCTGCGGTATCAGGGGTAGCACCTGCTTCTAGAAGAGGAATCGAGGGCCCGTCTCCAGACTGCACATGCCGATCAGTTAGACTCGGCTCTGTTCCTGCCCTGCACTTACATGTCCGTAAATCTGTGCAAACGAAGCGATGAGTATTAATAGCGCGATGCAATAAACAAATACTGACATCCCAGACGTATTTCTGCTTGTTCGTCACACGGTCGAATGTCTCCATTACCATGACAGCTAAATCAGGATATGCCAGCCGAAGCGCAAATTAGCGTTGCAGAAGTCGATGTGCAGGTACGCGCCCAATAGAGGATGATATCGGACACCGAGAGCGGAACCAATCACATGTATGGATAAATTAGCGAAAGAATACCGTGAGCATCTTAAAAGCGTCCAGAAAAGGAACCACAAACCCGTTTCGAGACTCCTCTGCAACCGTCCGTCATACTGGAATCTATACATTGATCCACTGACATCAAATAAGAACCGGATGCGTTTAGGTCTGTGATGAAGATATCAGCAAAGTCAAATGTTAAAAGAGCAGTATGGCGCACTTGATCTGGGGTCTGCCAATTTCAGGCGGTGCGACACCCCGCCTCTTATAAACAGTTGCCTCGCCCGTCAACCCATCCGCCAACCTTGAATCGTCCAACTCTCCATCAGTCTGCCTCTTCATCCAAACGCGCTCTTCCTCCTTCGCAGCGAGGTCTAAAGAAATCATCAGTTCATCAACACAAATTCAAATGTCGACACCAACGAAAAGGCACTCACTCTCCAAAACATCAAGTAACCTCGCCACATGTGTCTCGACGGCACTGAGCAATGATACATATCCCCTAGCCTCGATGCTACTCAAATTCAGCTCCTCTAATCTCCGTTCGAGCTCGGCACGTGCCATTTCACGAGCTTGTTCCTTGATATGGTCTGGGACGTTTGCTTTGAGTTCATCGGAGACCTAAAATTTACATAAGACCGGAGGATAAGAAAGATACAAGGAAAGTACGCACCTGTTTAATATCATGCCCTTTATAAAGTCGCATGTACCCGCCGCGACCTCCTAAACCCGCTGTATCCCTACCACCCGTCTAAATCACCCTTAGCAAAACATTCCCAACACATTAACAATAAAAAATCACTCACTCCACCAGCCCACTTATTCCCTCCATGATGTTCCTCATTCTTCTCATCCTCTTTCCCAAATTTTGGCTGACTCAATGAAGTCGATCCCTGAGGCTGAAAAGAAATTTCCTTAATGTCCTTAGATTTCTCGATCGTCTCGAGTGTGTTGCGGGAGAATTTGATTCTATTGATGAGATTAATTAAAAGGAATTTGAATAGGAGATAACGTAAAGTAAGAATGGGTTTGAGTGATGAACTTATATAGTACGTACCCATGGAAATCAAATATCTGATAAAGGGTCTCCATCGTGTCAGGTTTGAGGACATCAAAGTCGAATACGTTCCGCAACGCGACGTCGAGTGTGTCATCGGGGTATGCTTTCAGGTGGCGAATCAGGTTGATAAGTTCTAGAAGGGCAGATTAATACATATATCGACCTTAAGGATTGAAGTGGGATTACCTCGCAATGAATAAGGATATCCCAATCGTCCCTCTTCATAACCTTTCCGTAAATCTTGGAAGGAAGCAACGAGACGGCGAATGAGGTCTTCGTTCAGATCTGGGGCTAATTGAGCGAGCAAACGACGCTCGGATGCCATGTCGGGATTGGAAACGGAGTGGCTGGAAAGGGAATCATTATCATGACGCAGAGAGAAGGCCGGAAGGAACATACCAGCTGAAATTATCACCCAAAACCTGAAGGAAATGGTTGCCCAAGAACGCTATCCAAACAATCAACAAAATAAAATCTAAATCTAAAATCTAACACTCACGATACCCCGGCCTATTAGCCAACAAAATCATCCTAAAGCTATTATGCACAACAAGGTCATTTTCCCGCTCTTTAACACGCCTAACTCTCCGCCCATCAGGTAAACTCAACTCTCCCTGACTGGCTAAGCTTCTAAATATGGCAACGACGTGTTCGGGTGCTTTATCTGCTTCGTCGATGATAATCACGCGCCCAAATTTGATCGCGCGGAGGAGGGGAGAGTCAATGTAGTAGAGGGTGGAGCCGGAGAGGTGGGTAGTGAACATTAATTGATTTACGGTTGTGTCGCTGGAAGTTTTGTATTAGAATAAGAGCTCAGCGAGAGAGAATAGAGAGAGAATATACCGGTGAAGTTGAACATATTCGCGGGGACGGGCTAGGAGCTGAATGTATGTTAAGTGATGCCAAAAACCTAAAGACAAACGAATAATAAACGAACCTGGCAAATTCGATCAACGATCTTATTCTTTCCAACGCCCTGCAAAAATAAATTATTCATCAGCTCATGAACGCCCTCATAATGAGAATAATCTCCACTTGATTTCCAAGAAGGACCAGATGCTCTCCTAGAACCTCTAAATCGATCGCGATATCCCTCATTAATCCAGTGTGCAAGCTATTATCGTAGAAATGATCCATGTGGGGGATGTGCGATTGGACGCCCTCAGGATCCAACGAGGTATCGAATTTAGGGATTAAAGTAGGTTGAGTTTTCTTCTCGGGGTCACTGGCTTCTGGGAAGAGAATGCCTTTGGAGGTTGAAGAAGGCGAAGGGTTATACTAAATTACCGAGTCAGCAAAAATCATTCACTTGGTTCAAGGGAAATGAATACTCACCAACGCCGTCCGTTTCTTAATCTCACTCTCCACAAACAACGCATCCAAACTCATCTTCTCCGTCGTAGGCAAAAACTCGCTCAACAACGATCTCCCCAAAATCGTATACAAATCGTCATCCCACGGATACTTAGCCATTCTCTTCGCGATTCTCACTAAAGTCCTCGTGCCTAATTTACGGTTCTTCTGGACAGCATCGCTCGTCATGACACGGCGGTATTTCTCTGCGAATATAAGGAGTTTGGAGATCTGAGCGGGGGATGCACCAGTGCGAGCGAGGATGTCGTATTCTTCGGAGGCGGACATGGGTTGGGACGGAATTGTGAAGAGCATGGAGGCGTGTTCTTCGGTGAGCCAGTCTGCTAAGGGGGATGATTTAGAGGCCGTAGCGATGATGCGGAAGGATGGGTGCGCGACGGATAGGTTACCTGAGGCAAGCTGGAAAGAAGGATGAGCTGAAGGCTTTGATCAAATTGACAGGTATCACTTACCTCTTCCTCAGAAGCGGAGCTAACGATTCGGTTTCCTTCCCATAATTCGATTTCACGGTCTTGCATGAGACGGGCGATCGAACCGGCTGTAGGTCCGATAACATCAAGGCCTGATAAATGAACTATACGACCTTCCCAGGCACCCTTAATCAAAGGGCTGCCAAAAACAATTAGAAGATAAACGTAACGTAACAGCAAAATAAATACCTGGGTTCCCAGCTTGTTGCCCCACCTTCAGAAATGTGCCTCCTCATAACAAGCTCACGCCCACCCAACTCCTTATACATATGGATCGTCTCCAATTCATATCCCAATATATCGGCAAATGTCCTGATAAGGGAAGACGTCGAGCAAGTTGCAGTGGATGGCAAAACCGGCGGAATAAAGGAAATATCCCATCCCAATGCATGTGCCTGCAAGAACGTGGTAAGCACTCCAAAGAACCGATTCGAAACCAATAAATCGGGGGTAGTCTTTGGTGGGAATTGGGAAAATGCAAGAGGACCTGCAGGGGCATTGACTGTGACAATAGGCGCGCCGCCCGGTCCTTCGAACGAGATTCTAACTGTACGTTCGTCAATACGCTCAATAGATTTAGCGCGATATCCGAAGAAACCACTGCCATCATCTAGACCAGCTGATGAAGGACTCGCAAGTGGTCCTAAGCCGGCGTTCTCGAATTGTTGGCTGAGCAATGCCCATGCTTCGAAGGGTTGATGGACGAGGAGCGGGTTCAATGAGAGAACGATGCGCGCGAGATCGTCCGCTGCAATATCCTGCATAGGAGAGAATAAGGAGAGTAATTGAGACAGCTTTTGAAGACTGTTTTGAGGGAAGATTGGGAGTGCCGATCGGCCGATATTCTGCAATGGGCTCCTGAGTTCGCTCGCGTATTGGACGGCGAATATGATATCTCTGAGTTTGGAGAATAGGGATGACTTGTCTTGCAGAGCCGGAACAGATGGTGCCAGGGAAACAAGCGAGCCAAGCGAGTCTAGGAATCTAGCTTGGAAGCGAGACCGGAAAGGAGGGTCTAGGGGGTATCCTTTGTATGGGGGAACAGGTACTCCAAGCGCAATCACGCGGAATGTACGATGTGCTGGTATAAATGTCTTTCCTTCTTCGTCATGCCCCATCAATGCATGTCTAGATGGATGTATAATGTGCGTTCCATCGTCCAAGTTCATCTCTCGATTTTCGAGCAAATTATTCAAGACTGGCATAATTCCGCGTTCCGCCTTCTCGATGCCTTCTATGATGAGGATTCGTCCTGATTTGACGGCGCGGACTGCTGCGCTATCAACATAGGCGAGCGTGCCTCCAGCGCGAATTTCGCGGCCTTGTTTCAACTCGGTTTCGCCTACGTCGCGGTGGAGGCTGATAAACTCGTATTCAGCGTTGATCTAAGGATATAGTCGTATTAATATTTAATTCAAAGATAATATTTTAACTTACAAGACTACAGAAAGTGAGAGCAAGACGCCGTGCGTAAGGACCGGGTTGAGATACCAGAAACACGTCTTGTCCTACGTAACGCAACAGGTTGTACGGGATTGAAATGATATTCGAATTACATCACTTACCTAGAAGAAACTTCTGGAATAAAAAATACAGATGCTTAGAATTTACAACATCTTGCGGATCCAAAAGATCCTTCGTGTGGGAAAGCCGAGACGGAGCCGAAGATTGCGGGATGTCATAAGTTAAGCCTCCGAACTTCAATGTACCTACTGAAGAGGTCGAGGAAGTTGCTAATGCCCTCACAATGGACTTTAGTCTTCGCTCTGGAGGAGACATGATGCGTCGAGAAAGACGTAGAGCGGCCAGGTTGACGGCTGCTTGATGACCGGTATTCCGGATTTGCATTTGTAACAGCTGAGCTTACTAAGCTTTCTATTAATACTCCCAATATCACGTTCTTCTCACTCCTATCGAGCTGTTTGCAAGCCGTTAGAAAACACAAAGAAAGTCACATGGCGGATGGGCGGAAGGAATACTAAAGAGGTGACACCGTGCACAGTTCAAACAGAGGGTCACCCATTGCGCATCATCCGCGGTGATTCGTCACTCCGAGAGGTGGTGAGATCTCAGTATCATGTAGTCTTTAAGACCTATGACTACTTAATACTGGATATGTCTAATTATCGATTAATTTCAGCTCCAAGCACTTCACATGGATTCGAGGAATGATTTCTCCTCAGGATGACGGCTATTTTTACCACCTCGTCCAAACTTCGCCAGCAAGCATCCGGAGAATTTGGGCCATTGGTACGCCCTGGTGTTGCTTTATGGTATACATATGTTGTCTTTTCGTCTTCTTATGCCAGATTACGCTGGATACTTTCAAGTCAACAAAGGAATAATGGTGCCGAGCTCTCCCTTTGTTATGGCTACTATCATCCTGGACATATAAGCCCAGCATTTGCCACCAGCCACCTCTAAATATCCATCACATCACGATGTCACTCAACGAATCCACATCCACTGCTGCCTTCAACGATGTTGCCACCCTTTCACCAGAGGCCACTTTCGAGTCCCTTAGTGTTTGGGGTCTTGCTATTTATCCTCGCCTACAGTCCTCGGATGAAACATGGACAAATTTCTCCCATAATTACTCAAGCTCGAAGACATCAGTACCAATGCATGCCGCGGGAAAGAAGAAATCGAATGATACATCAAGACCGTCAGCGTTCACACAGCTGCTTGCCCGGTTAAGACAGACATGCCAGTGGATCACTAAGAACTGGAAGCCGCTCACTGCCTCTGTCGTTGGATGGATATCAATGTTGCTCCAATACCTCCTACGGCCCGTCTTCCTACATACACTTCGGTCTTGGATATGCCTCCTATCCATCCTTGGCATGTTCCCACAAATGTGCCCTAGCTCTTCTGCAGAGCAATTCCCTTCCACTTCAAAAATTCTTGGTTGTCCGGATGTATGTGCGCCTACTGGAATTGACAGTCTTTCCACCGTTATCAAGGACATTAAAAATATATCCAGCCAGGTGGAATTGGAATTCGCTGTTTTTGGACTTCGTATTCGAGATTTTGCGCAACAGGGTGCGCTGAGAGACGACGAAGAAATCGTCGAGGTAGCATCTATTACTAGGAACAGCAGTAGTCAGATGAGACAGCGGCTTATAGAGTATCATGCAAAAGTGATGGGAGGCGTGACAAAGTATGTTTTTCTTCTGTTATCTGGACGCATACTCGTTCTTATGGCCATAGTCTGGTTATAGCTCCATAATCATGGATGAAGAACTCTTTCGTTCTCTCAATGAGTCCATCGCCAGTAAGGGGACTATTACGGCCAACTGGGGGGATCGGTTATTTTCCGTGTTCGGTTATGACCGTACTCTAAGGACTACCATCAAGATATTTTATTCAAGAATGAGTGAAATGGTCGATTATTTGAAGGACATTGCAGAGTCCATTGATAAAATCATAGCTACATTTGAAGAACTCGAACGGAACGTGGATCTATTGTCCAAGAACATTAAGACTCCTGAAGAACGCATAGAATCACGGCTAGGGCAATTGCGTCGTAGCATATGGATGACTTTTGGAGCCCACGACGAGTTAATATACCAGCTCGAATCACGGTTGAAGGAAATATGCTCCATGGACAAAGAACTGGACGACGCAAGAAGGAAAATACACGCTTTAATATCAACTCTCCAAAAGGTGAAAACCCAAATATTCGTCGTCATTAAGGACGCACCGCGTCCACTTTCCATGATGAATACCGTGATGATTAAGGAACGCATTGCTGTGGTCAAAGCAAGCGTAGGACTGCTGATTACTTCGTGGAGGACATTCCAGGAGGATTATGGCCATGCCTATCAGATCATTTAAAATGGATATTGAAATATTGAAATTTAATCATTGTGTGTATATGCAGTTTGTTATTTACTTTAATAAAACTAGTTTCAGGTTGTTACCTGAGTGTAACGTAGAGGCCCGAGGCTCTTCGGCTGGGCCGTTATGTCGGTGTATCTTGCCTCAAAGCCACACCACAGCAAACCTCAGTCTGTGAAGACTTTAGGATCAAACTATCTGTTTTTCAAGTTCGCAGATTCTCAGGGTGCATCCTAGAGCGATACGGTCCGAAAATTTGATGGTGTCTATACAGGCGTCAGCAGGCATCACAGGAGACTAC
>KN837131.1:324927-337338 GCA_000827215.1 Sphaerobolus stellatus SS14 | reverse complement strand
TGAGCACCATCTTTCAAAAAAGATTCTCAGGCAAGTTGAAAATTGTACCATCCAGTATTTTTCTAATACTTCAGTGTAGGATTTTTTTCAATCCATCATGTGTATGTCCAGAATATAGCCTTGATAAATCTCTACAAAAGCCATATTCATACCCCAGTCCAATTCACATCATATCTTAAGTTACAGCTTTGAACCTAATGTTGCAATACTTTTGGCCACCACAGTAGGTTTTATGTAGTTTAATGTAATTAAGAAGTCTGTTTGGCATGTTATAGTTTACTGTATATTATAAGCCACTAAGTACTAGCTTGCTTGCCGATATTCGCTGAATGGGTCTTTATTTCTGGTTAGTCTGACTCTTGAAGTCCACGAAGGACGTAATAGAGAGTTTGTGCAAAAAGCCACAGCGCCACCTGTGGCTCCACCGTGGCTAATCCAGCCCTCCTATTGGTCAGTTTGAGCCACAGGTGGCGTTGTGACTTTTGCACAAACTCTCTAATTATTATAAACTAGTGTTTTCTCTCTTCACCAATTATTCTCCCACCTTGAACAAGTTATCACCTGAGATTCTTTGCATTTCGCTGACTACAAAATAGGGAAGAGCTACAGTTCTCTCACTGAAGAAATCGATGGAAGCTTCTTTGATCTCCCTTCTACCGATGATTACACTCGGAGATCCTGAGAGGCAGTTCATAATATAGCTGTACCGGGCTGTACCTGTAGACGCTGTACTAAGTATCTCCCCTGGTTCCTAGCAGCAGTGTTAGGGATCGACTCGGAGTGAACCCATTTTAAAAATAGCATATGCGATGCTTAACGTATATCCATCATGTTATCTACTCAATATACTTCAATACAGGAAGATGGAGAAGAAATTGGAGTAAACTTCCAACCTTTACACAGCACTGATCTCAAGGGCGCTCGAATCTCGGTGACCGAAGACTTTGTGGAAAATAGAAGAAAAGAAACCTTCTTGTTCCGATTCTCCCGAATGAAGGGTACGAATAGCCCATAGAAGAAGGGTTGACATCAACAAGACAAGGCATCCAAGAATACTGACACTCCAAATCTTGTCATTTCGAAGAGCTAAAGCGATGAAGTTTATTCCGGTTCCTAGTAGGCCCCATAGAAGCAGGGCATGCGGGAGACCCAACACAATGGCCAAAGGCTGATATCCATATGCGTTACTATAGGCATTGGTAAAATAGACAGCCTAAAGTTTAATGATGTCAAATCCAGTGTTTGATGGGAAATCCTTTAAAGCTTACCGCATCCCCAGCATTACTGGTAGTCACACTGTGTGGTTTATGGACATTTATTGCGGCCAATCCAAGGACGAGTGAACCAAAGCACAGTAGAGCGGACACTGCACCAGCATGCCAGCCGGTCTGAAAAATAATGCTGCTGATAACTCCATGTTTTCCCTGAGATTCATGAAGATATGTAATTGATAAAATATCAATGCTAAAGAAAGGTTTAATTATCTCGGATTCCTTCAATGATTTTTGTGAAGACGTACGTCATCAAGGCGAGAGACTATGCATTGGAAAATTAATCAGGTTTATTGGGACAGTGCAAAGAAATTAACACACCATTGCTGTAGTCCCTTTCCACTCGGATACATGCGAGACATTAAATTCATTCCATGACTCTTTATAAAAGATGGAGTTTATGCTCAAGGATTCTAGCAGTTGAAGCTTCTTGTTTGGGTGACCGAACAAAACGAAAGAGACGGGTCCGAACCAAAAGGACTTCTGGTTAACAGGCCCTGATCCTTCCTCGACGTATTCTCGCCTTGAGAGACGAGCCCCATCGAATTCCCCGTAAAAATGTACAACCCTGCCTTTACCTATGAAAAAATTAGATTGACGATTTTGTTCCAGAGCGGATATAGCCACTTACAAAAGTCTTCCATCACACGCGCAATGATGCATGTCTCGTACCCTCTGCTTTCTGGTGCTCCTAACAATATGGAATAAGAATTTAGGTACATTAGAATTTCTCTGTTTACAAGCACCAGATTCCTCCACCACTGAAGCTGGAACAATAATTATACAACTGTCGTAGTACTTTGCTCTCAGCTTACAGCAGTGGCTCGATCCTGAGCTCGCTGAACTAAAGGGAAGAGCTCTCACGAACCTGTGAAGTTTTGAATTATATTAAGATAACGCTGACTTTCACTTGAACTGAGAACTGCCGTTGAATTGCTTGATGACAATGTGTCTGGAATCTAATTCATTAGAGGCTTGCGAATGTTATACGATGTCTCACCAATGATGGAATGTTGTAGCATACCTAGCAAGTCAAGCCTGACTGCTGGGTTTAATTCCTTGTGCATGGGGAAATATTCCAGATATATCCAATATTGCCTTTGTAATTGCATAGCTGTTGTATGTGCTCAAAATATAGCCAGACGATCAACAAGAAAGCCTATACTCACTCAATTGCAATGTTGACACGACGTCACTAAGGTCAATGTCCTCCGTGTTGGTCTCATCGGGATAGAAGATGCTATGAACATTATGGTCAATCATGTAATAATTACATTCATCCCCATTCTCGTTCAACTCTAAAATCACCTCCTGGGAGTCTTGTCGTGTGAAGTTAAGAGCCTGCAGCCACGCCAGTACCTGCTGGGTGGCGAGCATAATGAGACCGTAGATACGATCATTGCTTATGTTTGCGTCAGTAACAACCCCAAGGGAAGGATTATGATAATATCTGAGCCCTTCGGGATGAACGTAAGAGGACCAGCTTCCCAAGCAATGTTGTTTAATGCTCCAATTTATAAATAACGTAAAGCTTTGCCACTCACTCCTTAGGGATAACATCGTCGCTATCGTCTCTGAAAACAATTTGTGGCCCAAATCTCTGTGGCAAAGCTATATAGCTAATCGAAA
The DNA here is from genome assembly GCA_000827215.1 of Sphaerobolus stellatus SS14. NCBI lineage: Eukaryota > Fungi > Basidiomycota > Agaricomycetes > Geastrales > Sphaerobolaceae > Sphaerobolus > Sphaerobolus stellatus. Next base: position 334,438 of record KN837131.1, on the reverse strand, counting down.
ATTTGAATGTATTGATAAGCCGTTTGAAATGTCTCATAATTTTCTAGGTACCTTTTCCGTCTCTGATACCGGAGACTATTGGAGGGCGTTGTTTTACGGGGAAAGTGCAAACGTTGCTGATAACCGTCGACGTGGCGCTCTGAATCGGAGTCAGCAGTGGTTGTACCGTCGAGATAGGGGACATGATCCATGTCGTGTTGGAATTGAGTAGAGAATACAATGACTTAAATACAAGTTGAGCCTCAGACCGGGATTGTCGAAAACAATAGCCGCATCAGGGCATCTGTGACTTTGGCCGTCACAAGGCAGTGTACACGAGGCTTTGACACAATGGCACTTACCAATCTCCTGGTGACATACGTATGGGGAGAGCACTGCATGCATCGCCTTCAACACGTGGCGGGCGATTTCGGTGGGCGATGTCCGCGCGCCGGTCTATGAGGATGCTGGACCTTCGCTCGCTTAAGTTGTGTGCCAAACTGTGCGGGCTCCAAACAGCTGTACATCTGGAAGCCATGGATGAACATTGGAGCCATTGCTACACAGCCAATATTGTACCCCACTCTGAGTATAAAGACCACGGCCTGCCACTAGATGCTTCATTACAAACTTGCACACCAACCGATATTGACACATGTCCAACTCTGAAACAACCAACACATTGATAGGCCTTACCACTGCTAGCGTTGCGTCCTCAAACACTGGAGTGGCTACTGACAAAGTAGACTCACAAACGTAAGTCCTCCCCTATCCCCACCATTGTGTTGTGGCCATCTGTGTTAATCGTATCGATTGTCCATAGCCCTGAGTCCACGTTAGTCACAGAAGCGCAGCCATCAATTGTCGAAACGGACATAAACAAGTACCCTGACACTGTCGAGTACGTGTTGATTTAATCAATTATTTGCAGCCTGAGGCCTGAACTCACCTCGTGTTTTAGCTCGAGTCAGGATGCTGACTCGGACGACGAATATACGCCAAGAGCACCTAAGGACCATATTGTCGTTAAAACTAATGACGGCACTAAAGTCAAAGTCAAAGGAGGTCGTTAATACGGATAGGTCTTTCGTGCATACAGAGGTTAAAGTGGTACTTCAGGGTCGCACTGCACCTCCAAAGAGACCTCGAATAGTAGACAGATGGCATTGTCTGCTGAACCACGTTTCGAAAACTGTATATATCCCTTGCCACACGAAAACTCCCGTTATATAATACCATTGATTTTTGCCCAGTGCCAATACGCAATCATTTCCGGTGGAGCCAGGAAGCTCAGCCCTATGCACTTCGTATTTCGGCCAGAAAAAGAAATCGGCAAAGTGTCGCGAGCGAAAACAACTTGAAGATCAGGATATTATTTGGGTTTAACCAAAACTCTTACCTTTGAGACGATCAATTAAATATTTTACTGTATGCATACGTTTCAAAACCATGATCATGATCATTTTACTGGTCAACCTAAGAGTTTTCCTAGAATGAGTATCACATCCATCAATGCTGTAACGCCTTACTTAATTGCGTTACCTCCGCGCTGGAAATGCACCGCGCCCATTCGCTTTGAGCTTCCCTGAAAAGTATAAACCATTATACCAGGAACTATCCATTAAAAAGAAAAAAAAGTTTTTAAAAAGGGCGATGACAAATATATGGCACCTGTGATCTAGCTAGCAATCGAGAAACAGTCAACATCATGTCGCAGTTGGTAGGTTGCTTTTCGGACCTTTGTGGCACTATAAATTTAGTAACATTGAAACATTAAAAAAACCTCTCAGGCGGGGAATTGAACCCCGGTCTCTGTCCATGACATGTGTTCCCCCGAGGTACGAGGGTGATCCAGTATCATGTGTATTTATCGCGGGTGGGTACGTGGAAAGGGACCAGAGTCTCGAGGTACGATGATGGGCCCTTTCCGTATCGATCGCGAAGCGACAGCCCGGCGGAGGAGACGCGTCACTCGAAATGAGACGCGTCCACCCAACATGGAACCGCGTCGCTCGGCGCATCCTCCGTCGTCTTCAACGTCTTCACTGTCATCGCCGCCGACAACGACAACGACCAATGACCAACCCGGCGGAGTTATGAGACGCGTCCACTCAGCATGAGACGTGTCCATTCAACATGGGACCGCGTCACTCGACCCGGCCTCTCGACGCGACCTCTCGACCCGGCCCCCGTGGTCATCGTTGCTACCAGCGTCGACATCGTTGCTACCAGCGTCAACATCGTTGCTACCAGTGTCAACATCGTTGCTACCAGCGTCGACACGTCCTTTATTACCACCGCCGCCGGCGCGAGCTTTGGGATTAAACCCTTGACAGGCGCGAATACTAACCACTATACTAACCAAGATTGGTTTCCATTCCCTTCGTCGGATGTCGTGGCCGTGTACCGCAGCCAAATCAATGATTGATAGAGGCAAGTTTATGCTTATAATATGCCGTGCGAATAGAAGAGGGGTTCTCTTTCTATAGAAATTCTTCCGCCCCAAAAAAGATAGGTTCGTTAGATTACATATATGAATATTTTCGGTGGAAGCTAAATTCCACTTGGATGAAAAATGCTGAAAACGCCTTTCGTATATTCAACAGCTCTCCAGTGCAATACAGGTTATTACAATAAAGGTTAATTTAAGGTATTATAGCGCTATGTCCGTCTTAATATCGCTTTGAGAATATTACAAATGAGGAAGAGGGGAAGGAGTGAGGGGAAGGAGAGGAAGAGGCGGACCCGGGTGTGGAGCCGACATGATATAAAGATTCATATACAAAGATTTGAGACTGTGATGGAGATATAATGAGCTATTGAAGTCAGTTAAGATTCCGAAGAGTTTCCTTCGCCAGTCATTGAATCTATTATGGGTTCACAAATCATACATGGCCTCCCTATCTTGAGGCTAGATCTCCCAGAAGCATTATCCCTTGTAGCATGTGAGTTGAAGCTGTAGTTTTCCGCGATTTCATCATTGCTATCGGGGACTACCATAGTTGTTTCTTCCCCGCCCGCAAAGATCATGGCAGTTAGTGTCGGAATATTGTCTGTCACCGGGGCGTCCGATCTCCCATCCACAACATAATGGGAGAGCCCAGCCATAAGCTCCAGGTAAAATCTGCATCCCATAATGATACAACTTCTATGGGTTTCAGCCGTTAGCGAGGGAGGTATTTGGGGGGGGGGGATATGACTTACGACCCGCGAATGGGTGTTTCGATTCCTGTCAGGGAGGGCTATTAAAAATTCAATTGACCATGATCATCTTCTGCTGACATTAAATATTTACCCGTAAGAACTGGAAGTGTATGTTAAAATATAATTCATTAAAAATCAACACTAACAGAACAGTGCTTACCTTGACCACTATCGGTGTTTCCAAACTCCATGCAAAAATAAGTCTAACTATAAATGAGCCCATTAAGCCATTGAATTATATCTTTGAGTCACGAACAGGTATCGAACAAGGCCTGGAAAACACTCGAGCCATCAGGATTTGCGACGTGTTTATTTACCAGATCTGAGACGTACCATGACGAATGAGTTCAGAGGCCAAGTTGACGTGTTGCTGGGTTTGGTTTAAGTTCTTGCGTGCTTTATGTAATGTCCAGGTATAATAAATGGTGATGAAAAGGAGACCGGCGTCGAACGACATTAGAACAATGCTGTTCGCAATTTCTTAAAATATCACCTGTTAACCAGCTAGCTTTCTCCAAGACAAGTACGGTACGACCTACGACTAACATCGTATTCAGAACTCGTTCCGAGCACACTAGTAGAAAGCTTCACCTACATATTAAGAATGCGCGTATGATTTTCCGGCGTGCGAGGTTCACATGTCCCAAAAAGTACCGCTAACTGCATGAAGACGGATGGTTAGGATATTCGGAATCTTAGTATGCTTAGTACTCACCAGTGTAAGTACTAGAGTAGCTATAACGAAAGGCCCTAGAGTTATAATGACCCAGATATTACGTCGACTTATAGCATAAGCTCTGGTAAGAAGTAAAGCTGGTTCGGGAGAATCAGTAATACATTCAGAATATCTAAATCTTTATCACCATAAAGCGAGAAACCAGTAGGAACAATTAATGCTTGAAATATTATATTTAATGGTCCGCAACTAGGGTGTTGGGCAGTGAGGAAGTGAAATAAGCATAAATCCTTGAAGATGCATACTGTTAAAAGGGTAAGTGAATAATAAATTAAGAAGATAGTGACTCAACCTTTGTGCCCTTTCCATCGCTCACCAATGTCAGTCGTGCTAAATCAACACATACTACAGAAATCCAGCCGTAACGGGCTATTATATATACCAACGAGCCAAATCGTGGTCTGCGTTTCCAGATAATCTCAATTTCGGTATCGAGGGTCAATAATGTATCATAGACAAGTAGCACTAGGAGACTATTAGCGTCTGAATGGAGTTTCCATTGTTACTACTAGACATACCTAAGCCTGCAAGTGCGGCGTAAGCTTGGGCTAACCTATAACAGAGAGTAATTGTTATTTATATTGAGCGAGCATATTGAGTAATCAACCCACTCATCCGACCTGATATCCGTTGTACCAGCAGTCAGCATGAAAGACCTTTGAATCGGATCCAGATCTGCGGGATGTGCTAGTTGTGGTTTATATAGTTTAGAGCCTGTGGCAGTGTTCGCTCCGGTGTTCGGGTAGATTTAAGAACGCGCACCAAAGCTACATCATCATTTTTTTCCAAGATTTTGGAGGAGATTTGCTATTGGATCAAACCGGTTGACTTGCGCAGACCTATGCGCCGGCGCCTTTTAGGCCCACAGTGACCTCTAAACACAGTTGAATTAACATTCTGAACAAGCCCTTGATCGATCAAACACAGTTTTAATATTTCAGTTTAGTAGGAAAGGAAGACATGAGATATGTCTGGCAAGCTAGAGGGTCGGGCCCAGGTCGCGGAGCATTCAAAATAGACTGCGGGCGGGTACCCTTGCCGACGTCTGCCAGTGAGCTGTCGACTCGTTGCTGGCCCAGACTGTAGTAATAGATATTTTGGACGCTTTGCAATAAGGATAATTGGCGAGAGATAGGGATATATGAGTAAGAGAAGGAAAGTGATTAAAAGCTTACTAAAGAGTCCCTGCCAGAGGGTTATGATTAACTTTGTGATACCACCAACCCTTAAACAATAGGGTTGTTAAATGAAGTGGTCCACATGCTTTCTTTCTTTCTCTTGTTAAGGAAGGGTTACTGGATCGTACACCATCGCTCAAAAGACAGTCATACGATATTCAACGTAATTATAATGGAGATCTGCTTGCTAGATATCAGTGAAACATTGCAGTTTACCTGATGGATAATAGTCCTAAACACTCCGAGCATCAATGGGACCCTACGGATCGACAGTGCTTACCTTTGGTTTGCAATGCTGTGTTCGAGAGTCGAGACTCCCCTTATCCTCATCCTCCCTGAGTACGGAACTACTATAAAGTTACCCTGTAAATTCAATTAGAAATTGAACCAGTAATATCTTTAGAAACTATAACCTATACGTGAAGACGAACCGTAACATATTCTGGCCTCTTGAATGACGCGGACGCAGTAACCGGCGGGCGCCAATCAAGTGGTTCGTGCGTCTTCAGGGCGCTTGCCGATCGTATATAAGGAAGGTGTCCCACACTCTTGTCTCCTTAGAACATACTCAGCTAGGATCTATTCTATAGGTACTAACTCGAGTCTCGCATGTTTATTCATGCCACATTCTTCAAATCCATTCGATGAGAAGTTGTTCTGCCCTGTCTTACTGAGAACATGCACTTTTCGGAGTGCTCGAGGACGTGGGCTTCCCTGACGGCTCTCCTTCGGGAAGCAAGAAGGGTTGGCCAACAGGTGCAGCGCTATTCTGATGGATTTCTTCTTTTTGCTCAACGTTCTACTTTGCCTTTTTCAAAGGAAGTTAGACTTGAGCAAATGGAATGGGACGATTCTGTTAGCTTTGTAATATGTACTATTTAGTTCGTCGATAAATGTATATTTAACTGAAAAAATCTTGTCCTTTCACAATTTTTTACGCATTGTTCTATTAAGTACTAGTTTTTCTTGAGAGGGAGATTGGGTTAAAGAGTTGCGTTTTAAGCTACTTATCCACATGGAATTTGTCGCATCGATTCCAAGCTGTGAACAAAGATGAAAAAAAAAGAATCATGTTGCTTTCTGATCATAAGGAAATTTGTTCTCGTGTTCAGTCGAGTTTGGTTATTAGCTAGATATCCCGTCGTCTCTATGTTCTCCAACTTACTTCTCTTGGAAAGTAAAGAAAAGCTTAATAATATATTTCCGACTTCATTGTGTGATAGGCGTAAACGGTGATATTAATCTGGATATGACGAAGCTTCTCAATGTCACTCTGGATTGGATTGCATTCAAGTTGTTGGTAAGGCAAATAACATATCTTCGGCCATCTTTCAGTCATCGACACAGTCTCCCTTCGCCAATCGTCCAAAGGATGTACCAATGGCTTGAGTTCTACAGCAGAGGCCTTCGGTCCTACAGGCAGATCAGGATATATATATTCATAGATGGTGCGTGAACGCTCGGCTGCCTTGGCTGCAAATGGGAGGCAGATTTTCTGATATATTTTTAGGACATCTGGGAGATTTTCCTGAGTTGCCCGAGGATGAGCAAGAAGACGTCCTAGAATGTATGCGTCCTGTTTCGTTGGGGATCAATGGTAGCGGTACTGGTAACTTACGTGGAATGGCTTATTTCGATTGCTTGGCCACCACCCACACCCTGGTGTGGAGTCATGGCATGTGCCTATATGTTTCGAAACGTCAATTTACACATTATATGAGGCATTTTTAAGCTCCTCGCAGCATCTCCGAGTAACGTGACTAGTCCAGAGACATAGAAGGTAATCGGCCTGACAACGTGGATTGTCCATCGACTGGGTTTCCCTAGATACTGAAAAAAAAAAGAATAATAAAAAGGTCCAGGAGAGAAAAATAGGAGAAAAGGTACCTTGAGCAACTGTACAAGATCGGGCTCCTAGCCATCATATGCAGAGATGACCTCTTCTGGTGACACGTCTGTTACCATGGCCCATCATAGGGTGTGCCTTCCCCAGTTTCGACGGTGTAGAAACACGCTAAATTAATAATGTTTCCAAACAGATGCGATAAAACATGCTGTTAAAGGATAAGTCCGAAATTATCAATGAATGCCAAAAAGAGGAAGCACCTTGTTTGGACCACACCACTGTAAGACTGCGAGTGAATAAGTGAACATCAATGCACACTCTAATAATTTCGGGAACTACGTACAATCTTTGGATGTGAAATTGCCTGATGAGCGGAATACAGTTATTTGAATTTAGGGAGGTTAACGGTGCATCGATAAGCATGCGTTCCACTCCAAATAGGCTCGATATACTTTTCATATCCTTCGCTTGGATGTTGAGTTGCCAATTCACGGTACATCGTAGCGCGGGTTAACGAATGCACTTCATCTGCACCAACCAACGCGTCCGCCGTAGCTGTCGATCCGTCAGTGAACCCTATAGGAGATCAAGCGATGGTATGTTTGGATTCTACATTTATCGGATAGCAAGCCTTTTAGCATATATAGGAGGATGAGCCTTAGGATCGTGGTTGGGCCATCTGTCAAATATTGTAAGGGGAACAAATTAGGTTTACAGCTCAGTTGGACGACGCACAAGGCATCACTGTATGACTGTGAAATTCGAAGCTATGCTTAGGCTGTCCGCTTTTCTGAAGGTCGGTGCCCGTACTACAAGGGCATGTAAATACTTGTGCCAAATGTAATATACCGAGAGTTTAACAAAGTACCGTCGCCCTCGCGTGGTGGAGGCAGACCTCGCTTCTTCATTTCTTCGTCGAGGCCCATATTTCGAAGACCTTGCCATTAGCGTTTCCAAATGACTATCCCAGCACCGATGATTGAAATCTCTGACTTGGCCTCATAGATGTCAATCTCAATGTTGCTAAAATACGTGTTGAGGACAGTTATCAAGGTTAAGCCACCGATACCGGCGCCGCTAAGGTAAGTCATCATTTAAAAAATCCCGGATAAAATAGGTGCGTTAGTATATCATATCGCAATTCTACGGATTGGTACGTTAGCTTGCGTTGTTTCAAGTTTGAGAGAGGGGATGCTTTCGATATAGGGTGTCTTGTACCGAGGGCAGACTTTAGCTCACCCTGACTTATTGATAATTTAAATCTGAGTATCGATGATTTCTTTCAAGCCAAATATATACGCGCGTGTTTGCCTTAGCTCCGCGCCATCGTAACACGACTTCTAACCGACATGAAAATACCAATGAAAAGCACAGAAGACCATCTACGATAGGCCTCAAGGGTTTAGGCACGACCGCTGCATACATGTGTAGTTATAGATAATAGGTAAGAAATAAGAAATAGGAAAACCATTGTTGAATTTGAAATAGTGTCAGCCGAAAACATGATCGTGGGAAGATTGCTGCACAGCGTCAAGAAGCACAAAGGGAACGTTCTTCCACAACTGCGAACAAGCTGAGAGGCGTCTTTCCACACCTAGCACCTAAATCCACATTTCAAACTGTATAAGAGAGCAGAAATTCGCGTTTTAGCATCTTTTCCTTCTCCTTATCAAACCTAGTACTTATTCGATCATGGCTCAACTTAGCAGTCCCCAAGATTCTCCCGAACGCGAGGTAGTCACAGCTGGGTCAAGCACTCAAGAATTCATCCTCGTTTCAAACTCTTCAGGTACAGAAGTTCTTAAGCCAACTGCGGCTCCGGATCCTTTGCTCCATGTGGAGTCTACTGATTCCACTGAAGAATGGAAAGAACTGAACGCACAACGCGGCAGGAACGCCCTCGGAGACCAAGAGGAAGACAAAGATGAAAGTGGATCTGCCATGTCTTCGAATATTATGCTGACCAAAGGGAAAGGAAGTCCTTTCTCGATCGTCGTGGCGCTCCTCGTAGCTGTATTCGCAATTTTCTCAATCCGCAATGGTTATACCTGCCGCGTTCCAGGATTGGAAAAGATGGGATACTGTATGAAGGACGTTTCAGTCGCCGAGGAGGATGTCTTGAAGACTCCAGTTATAGGACTAGAAGCTGGGCGATTCGAAGCGCTCCTCAACGTTCAATCGAGTTCTTTCGAAGCCGCCTTTGATACAGCCTCGAGTACTTCCAGTCTCAAGATTCAGCTATTAGCGGCTCGGATGGCTATAGATGATCTTATCAGCGCCGTTCACACTAGCGATATGGAATGGAAGGATGAGATCGTCATTATTTTGAAAACTTATGTTGATAGACTCGCGAATGCTGCCAAGCTCAACAAAGAAAATTCCCTGGCTGCAAGAGCCGCTATTGATAGGTGCGCAGACTAATTTCTTACTCGCGTTTTGGTAATCTGAAGTATATCTGCAGTATCATAATGGTCAATAGTCATTCCTCTCGTCAGATTCAGTTGGCGAAAATTGAAGATGCCAAAACTCTCAATCAAGTTAAAGGCACGATTGGCCTTTACAAACTAA
>KN837131.1:301584-319317 GCA_000827215.1 Sphaerobolus stellatus SS14 | reverse complement strand
CTGTTAAAATTTCCAATTGAGGTAAGCGCTTATCCGACACAAGCTTGGCAGGCGAGTCATTGTCCTTGAAATGCTCCAGAACAGAGCTCAGGGTATATAGCCGGATTAATCGAGGTCTCGGCGGTAAAATGGACGGTGTGTGACGGCGACGGCCTGAGACGGGTCGCACCATATGTTCAGGCACTGTGACTTTGCAGCCCAGCACTTCAAACACGTGGGAAGAAGCATAAACGCAGCTCGACCACGCTGGTGTAGTTACATATATAACTATTGCATCGGTGGAACGTTACGAGCAAAGAATCAGAGGAATTAAATAATATATACATAAATACGCAGAATAACCACATGAAACTTGTAAGAAGGAATTGACTTAGCCTATTGTAAGGAGAAGAAATTGACGCTTCTGTAAAGGCGTTAGAAGTGGTATGCCGGGCGTAGCCCTTGGATTATCCTTCAATAGAACATTTGCAAATACACGTGCTAATACAAAACTTAGTATAGTAGCAGAATAGCAAATTGTCATCTCACCTAATTGAGCAGATGTATCCTCACCGCCTGACTGTGCAATGAAGTGCAGGAAAGCGGTAACAGTAACGAAGACCTGGTGCCACATGCGTTACTCCAATATTCACAAGAGATGTCATCTGGCACATACGTTTCTTGAGAACGATGGAACCTCATCCAAAACCTGTGGGAGAAAGAACCGGATGAGTAAAGTGTGCAGCGCGGGTGAGATGTGCATTCACCTCAAAGACACCTTCTCTATCCTGTACGAGCGCACAGCGCGAATGTATTGCCCATGGAATGACAGGCTCTGTCAAAGAACCAAGGAACTGTAGCAGTGCCCCACCGAATGCTAGGGTTATGTCTCTGTGGCTAGCCATTGTTGGGAATTGGATCGTCACGGTATTATCCAGAGGCTGTGTATCAAGATGCTATACAACGCATGTCGATGTCAAATATGATCATCAAAAAGGGTAACCCAGCGTACTTCTCGTATTATACCGATGAGGTCTTCATTTCCTGGTTCTAAAAATATATCCGGCTAGAAGGAGCAAGAAGCATGTCAATAAAACCCCGGAAGATGGAAGATTGATGGATGAGCACTTACGACGTCCAGACCATTTGTCATTAACCACTCCACTAAGAACATCAGTTCCCGTGGGGCACTAAGAGCATTAACTTCCGGTAACAACGGCTCATCGCCCTTCGTACGGACAGGACCTCTTGTGCGTACCAGCCTGGATAGTGAGTTCGCGAAGCATGTTTTCTCTGCATCGCTCAGGAGATGTCATACTGAGTCCAGACAGTAGAACTCACTGTAAGAGCCAATCAGGGAAAAGATGTGGTCTGTGCCTCGGAGAAGGTGGAGGACAAGATTCTCAGAGATACTTGGGTTACCATGGTTAAGGAAAGATGCGGTTCTTTCATCAATAATCACGGTTATTTCGATGCTGGTTGTTTCGCCTGGTAAAAGCAAACCCTAATGACGGCGACGGTAAGTCAGGGACACTAGGAAATTGCCACAGGACCCTTACATTCAGAGGTTTTACGTTCAGCCATTCTTTACCTTGGGGGATGACTGTCAATTCTGATGTCAAAAAATATAATGGTAAATCTCACAGATAGGTTCTCCGGGCTCTAACGGTATAAACCGGAAGCCGCATGCATTCTAAAAAACAGTCAACTCGTTAACTCAGACACATTCGAGTTTCTCTAAGGAACAAATACCTTGCCAGTATTTTGGATACGGATATTCCGTGTTACGGACCTGCCATATCTGAATAAAACGTAGATTAATACGTGTCTGGTACTTTTGTCTTCTACATACATAATATCACCCATATTAATTTCCGACTCATCGAGAATTTTGACGGAAGGTGCTTCTTCGGAATCTTCAAAGTCACCCAGTGACCTGAAGATGGATTTCAAGGTGCGATGGTATTTACGCTCGTCACTGTCATCAATCTGGATTCGAGCTCTAAGATTCAGCAAAGGTATATTACACGTGGAGACTATATGACTTACAGATACTGTGAAGTCGGCGGATACAGGACGATGATCACTCATGTCGATATCATGATGTCCTTGATATGTTGACTGTTCAATGGCCTTGGCGTTCGCAGACATGTGAAGAATTCGGTCCGTCCAGGCTGGTTTACGCCTATGCCTTTGTCAGAATAAATTCATAACATCCATGAAAAGTAAATACTTCATATCATAGCCAATATTGTCTCTTGGAAGGTCGGAAAAACGATATGTACTGAGGAAATGATCGTAATATGTCTCATAAATGTTAGTAAATCCTTGCTCACGGTAGGAAATCAATATCATGTTCGGAAAATCCGAAAAAGGCATTTTGATAGCGAATAGCATTCATGAGCTACAACACGATCGCTTTCGTTAATAAGGAGACTTTGAAAATACACAGAAAATCGGCTATAAACACTTACCTGATCGAAATCCAAAAGGGTATCCAGCTCCCGTTGTTCTGGGGACAACATCGTACGAATTTCATTGTCAGGAAGATCGATGCGATAATTGAGATCTTCACTATTGTTGAGTTATTATCCACTATCATCACAAGTCAAACACCCACCGCCGAGCCAAAACACCATATCTGACTCCCACACATTGGCAGACAAAACGCGCATGCTTCTTGTTCCACGCGGGGTGATTGGGAAGTCTAGTTTTCGTGCCACTTCTGCGAAATCGCTGTTGCGTCGTTCGACGTATTCATCAAATGCTGCGAGATGTGAACAGACGAATGTCACTGTTGTTGAATTGATGAGAAGCCGAACTGCCGCGGCTCCTTTGTTTGCCTGTATGGTTCAGTTGATCAGTTTCCGCTTGCATTCCGAGAAGAAATAATTACTATGAAGCCTAAGAGTCCCACAGCTGCCGTGCTGGCACTAATCTCTTTGACAAGTGACCGTAGTTCCTTTTTAATAATTATAATTATAAGTGTTCCAGCTAGTTGTTTGGAAGTAAGCTGGGAAATAAATATAAGTGAGTAGACTCTTCATATATCATATTCAGCTTACTTTCACGTAGTTATCAGAAGCCTTGCCTAGCGCTTGAAATATGGCCGCTGTCCACGCATCGTCCCTTGTTGAAGAAGCTCGATAAAGAAGTCCTTCGGTTGATAAATCCACTTCTTGAAAACCGAATACGAAGATATCTGAAAGCTCCGAAGGATCCTCGAGTAAACCAGGGGTGGAAGGGAACGAGGAAGTTAGGGTGTGGGCATCGGGTGTGTTCAACGCTGACTTTGAGAATGACGTAGACGTTACAACAGATGCTGAATCCGAGATTGGATGCGACTCATGCTCTATTGAATCTTTTTCATCCGTTGGCATTGTCGGTTGTTTTGGGCTATTTTCGTCCAAAGAAACTTTTTTGGTCCTTCCTAGCACCCAGGATGCCAGGCTCTGCGAGGGCAATTTTCCGTTTACATTGAAGGTCCCAATACGGAGGCTTGTAAGAATGTAGTCAATTTCAGCAAAAGAGAATTTCTACGGCAGATCTACCTGATACTGCGTTGACTGCTATACTCCTCTTTGTGTTCCAATAGCCGTTCGTAGACCCATTGGTCCCGTAGATTAATAATGTCACCATCTTCATCGACAGGCATGCCAGCTGAAGCCTCGGAGAGTTTAAACCCCTTTGTATGAAAACGAATATCTATTTATGTCAGGCGTTTATTTGTGTGGCAATTTTAATCATTGCTGACCTCGGGGCTTTGGTTGTCTGAAAGACACTGAAAGGCACAAATTAAATAAACCAATGAAAATATTAAATTGAGGGCTCACATAAACGACTGAACCGTCTAGATAGGTAGAAGTGAAGCCATTCCCAGTGACCTTCAAACTCATCATTGTCTCCATCAACCGGATCATGCTCTAAAAACCGTGACTTGGCTATAGTAGAAGAGGGCCCTGTTGGACTCTTCGGAGATGTAGGTAGAACTAGCGATGAATTTGGGTCTAAGTAGGAATGTTAGTTTAGGTTGATCTCTCCTTGAAGGGACAGCACTGATTCATTATTATTTCTTACCTTGTATGGCTTTCAAACGACGAGTTTCTTCCAGAACGGCGGATAAACTGTGCATCTCCCTGCTGGATATAACTGTCTTTCCTTTCGGTATGCGGATCGTGACTTCAAATTCGGCTTTTTCGAGAAACAGCATCAGTTGAGCTGTTTATGACGGCATGATAGGATTGACTTACCTGGAGCATCACCTCCACTACGCTGTCTAAGAGACACATTTAGATCTAAGTTGATAGGAAAGAGTAGATGTGGGTAGAGCTCTGTAGAAGAGTTGTTGTCATATCGCATGAGAAATAAGCTACACCATTTTTGGTCAGGTAAAATGAAGTCAGCACACGCGGCCGATAGTAAAGCTCACCATCCTTCTTCTTTATCTGATACTTCAGCGTTTGAGTTTTCTCCGGAGTCTGTGCCATTAGGGTATCCATGTGTTATAACGGCTAGAACTCGTCTGACTGATTCGTTTGAGCTGGATTCTCCAAGGTCGATAACTTCTGCCGCAGCGGTGCACGTTTCCGTTACTCGTAGAGATAAAGTAACAGCCGATTGTAACCTATCCATTTTTAAGCTTCTTCAATGTAAAATGCAATCGATAACGAAGGAATGATGTTTAGAACAGGAGCATCGTAACCGTTGCAACTTGGAGTCCAGACTCCACTGTGTTGTCATCAAATCACGTGGTGATGACAGACCCTGTCACTAGTGTTGCCGCGGCGTCACTTTGGCGTAACGGTGTTTCTTTCCCACAGACCGTTCCTGAAACGAACTCAGTTGGAAACTGTGAATTTCTTGATCCTATCTGACATAAGAATCGACTAAAAATTTCTTTCCTGCCCAAAAGAGTCTCAGAGAGCGTGAAATAAGGAAACGCCGTTACGCCAAAGTGGCGCCGCGGCAACACTACCTGTCACGGTCACAACATCAAGTGCGCTCATTGGCTGAGGCTACCTCTTATAGTAATACTTAAGCGAGTCTTGGCGTGTTACAATTGCTTGTGCCGCTAGAATACTTATGTAGTTGTTCTATTTGGTATAATATCCTTGTGATATTTAGGGATATTACATCTTTCAAAATATATCCGAACCTACTTCACAATGGTAATTTGATTGACAGGCGCGAGAGGCGGCTTGAACTTCTTGGTCAAGGAAATGTCAGCTGAACTAGGTACATTGTGAATTAAGGACACGGTAATAAAAAATGTGGAGGGTCGAAAACCTCCCTATAAGAAGCGAGCGTGAAATTTCCGCCGCACTTGAATAAACCCTTGGCAAGATGCGGTGAAAAATGACAGTGATAGGCTTCGTTTGATCTACTTAATTGTAAGCGCCAAAGCTGCTCTAACTTCGGAGAATATAGTGGCAAAGTAACAATATGCCGGCTAATCATGCGAGCAACCATTTCACTATTCCACCTGTAGTTAGAGCTCTCGCTAGACTTTAATCCGAAGACATGCAGAAGAACTTGAAGGAATGAATAATTTAGCTGTCTGTTAAGAAGGATAATACTAACTTCGAATGTGGAAAGGGAAATAAGTAGTAATACCTACTTTAATCAAGGCATAGGTCGATTAAAGTGACCTATTCGATTCTACGTTAAATTTAGCGTCGAAGGCTTCTGAAGCGGTGTGGAGCTAACCTAGACTTACCAATAAATCGGAGGAGTTCCTCCTAGCTGCAGTCGCTTCACGGAAACATACGGCCCGTCAGACCCGCCTCAATGCAAAAGTACTTCTAGATTGGCCTCTACAACGATGTACAGAGCCCAGAGGAATTTAATCTTCGGAGGTGGACATCGAAGCAAGTTCAGAAAGCAGCTTAGATTCGGAATCTGAGGCTGATTCTAGATGAGGCGAAAAGAATGCATGTGATAGCAGAGGAAAACCTTACTGTAACCCTTGCCCCCTTATGCCAACCCGAAAACATTACTGCAGAACTAGAAGCAGTTGTCCTTCTTTAGGCAGCAATTCCACAGACTTGCTGCAGATCTTGAAATAGGGAACGAACGTAGGTTTAAAAGCAGAAATTTGTAAAGTGATTCACCTTAATTGATAGGTATATAAGAGTATATACCGTTAATACGTTAATGGACCTGATGGTGAAGGAACAAGCTTTCGTGGCGTGGGATCAAATTAGAATTCCGCAGCCTCTAGCAACCACGACCATGGCGGTCCGCCTTGTACTCTTCGGGTGTATTCTCGGACCTTTTTTCAGTTTGACAATCGTATATGGCTATGTGTTGCGATATGTTGAAGAGAAAGCCGGGTCATGAAGTTCCGCCGGCCCGCCCATAACCTTCAGGGCCAGGCTAAAGAAATGCAAATTATTTCCACTCGGTTGTTAATTCAATTATTATGGAACTTATTATTATCGAAAAACGCATATAAAAACACACATCATCCACAGTTGGTAAGTCTCATAAACACTTGGATCGCCATGGTCTTCTCGCTATATCTTGTTGCCCTTGTTGCATCCCTCCTCGCCGCAGCTCGTCCTCCTTCCGATATTGCCAAACGCTGCACTGGTACTATCTCTTCTTTAAATGATGTTACCAATGCTGTTGTGTGCACCACCGTCAACATCAATGCGTTTACGGTAAGCATTCCGTGATATTATTTCGCTTCTCCGAGCCTCATTCAAGTTGATAATCCTTTTTGCTTCCTAGGTCCCTGCTGGTATGATATTTTAATATTTTTCGGAAATGTACAGATGAATTGATTGTCTCTTAGGCTCCACTTTCAACCTCAATCTTCTGGATGGCACTACTGTTAACCTTAGTAAGTCAAGGGAAACGAATCAAAATTCGACCATACATCTTGAATATTTCACTCTGATTAGATGGTAATATCGCATTTGGGAATGTAAGTTGGACAGGACCACTGTTCCAAATAAGGTATGCAATCTCCTAGAAATATATTTATGATAGGCTAACGCCTTTGGGAACCACAGTGGGAATAGTATCACATGTGAGTTCATGTTCAGCGTTTAAATATTAATACCGGTTCTCATCATTGCTTCCATGAAAGTCAATGGGAACGGTCATAGCTTCGACGGCGGAGGGCCCTTTTACTGGGATGGGCTTGGCTCAAATGGTGGCGTTACCAAACCCAGGCCGATGATGAACTACGTTCTTCTATCTCATTATTTGGCGAATTTCAGTATAAACATAATCCTGGCAGGATTAAAATCTCCGGTACATTTTCGAACACCAAAGTCATCAATTCTCCAGCCCAAACTTTCAGTGTCTCGAATCCGGCTGCATTGACCATCACTGGCATTACGATCGACAACTGTAAGTCAAATGACCGACCTATTCCTATTAAAAAAGCATTAATATTTTGGCGAAGCCCAAGGAGATAATGCAAATTCCAAGAGTAACGGAACTGCTGCCGGTCACAACACTGATGGTTTCGATTGCAGTACGACCAATCTCATCATCCAGAATAGTTCTGTCAAAAATCAGGTAGCTATATTGGACAATGGCCCTTCAAAAATATTAACGCTAGGGTAGGATGATTGTCTTGCCATCAACAAAGGCTCGAACATTACCTTCAAGGGTAACACATGCAGCGGCGGGCACGGCATCTCAATCGTAAGTAGAGGGATGCCATGGTTTATTTCACTTCTATAAACGATGAGCAGGGCTCTATCAGTAGCGGCGTCACAGTTTTCAACATTATGATTACCGGAAATACTATCACTAACAAGTAGGTAGTTGAGTACTTGTTGTATGTGACTATCCTCATTCCATTATGACAGCGATCAAGCCCTCCGTATCAAGATGGATTCAGATGCGACTGGCTCCACAGTGTCTAACATTACATATAGTGGGAATACTGGAACTGGACTCAGGAATTTTGGTGTCCTCATTGATCAGTCATATCCTTCCACCTTGAAGACACCTGGTACCGGAGTAATCCTTAGCGTAAGTTGTGCATCACATGCTGCTTCTATTTATTATTGAATTGGGTATATTTGCATGGAGTTAACTTCCTCGGTTCCACCAACACCATCTCAGTATCTAGCTCGGCTACTCCCGTAGCTGTCAACTGCGGGAAAGGGGCCTGCACGGGTTAGTCTTTTTCGTTTCGATGTACTTCAGCGCATTAATTTTATTTCAGGTACCTGGAACTGGAGCAATTTGAAGACCTCAGGTGGAAAGGCTAATTTTAAACTTAACCCACCCACCATCACCGGCTATACACTTTAATTATGGACTCATTGTTAATGCTAAGTTACCATGATGAATATGCGACGCGGGATTTTCCGGTCGTTCCGAATCATTGCAATCCTTAGTAGTAGTATTGGGCTGCTCAGAAACATATGATAATTGTTGCCACTTCATCTCTTACTGGGTCTTTTACTATGAATAAAACACGCATTCAATACTCTCCGAATATTCTGTATGAAGCCTGAGCATGACTAAACTTTACCCTACTAGTAGCCTAATAGGCGGAGTCAAACGGGCCGTCTCAATCCTCAATTCTAAACAGGATTTTCCTCGGAAATGATCATCTTAACATAAAAACGTATACGACTTTCTAATTACCTTATATACTACAGATTGACCAAGTTGCTTAATATAGTGTCTTGCGACAGTTGCGACCGGATCGCCGTCGTCTACTAATGTCGCAAAAATCCAAACTGCTTGGTGAAGACCATCAGGAATTCAAAAGGACGACCAGGCCTGACGAGGCACTTTGGATTTTTGCGACATACATTTAGGCGTTCACTGTTGCAAGGTGTACTCTTAGTAGTCAAACCACAACCGCGGATTATCGGTGCTTTAATCAGGCATGTTTTCATCGGGTCATGGAGGATGTAAGCTCATTTTGGAATATGTATATTTATTGTGTACCTGGCAATCATTAGTTTTACACGTAGTGCTGCAAATTTCACTGACCTCGATGGATAATAGTGAATCAATTACAGAATCTGATACAGTGGCATAAATCTCTGCAATTACCCTAAGTCTCCAGCTGATATGTACATATTTATAATTTTGAAACTATTTCCTTTTCAGAGGATACTCCCATACTAGAATCCGTACGCAAGCTATCGTCCTCTTGATCAACCGAAATATTATCTGAGCTGACACTCAGGAAACCCAAATCGATAACTGGCACCGTATTGGTTCTCATTCCAGAGTCTGAGGGTCTGCTTTCATCTTCAGACTTACGCGGACTAATTCCAAGGTACAATAATCCTGGTCGCGTCTTGACCAATAAAGCAACATTCACCACTCCGCTCAGGGCAAAGATGATCTGAGCCGTAAATGTTGCCGCCGGTGGGATTGTTTCATGATATTCTGAACCTTTAGTTTGAGTTCCCATTGCGAAGTCAATCCATCTGACTGCCGATAACCCTAGGATAGTACCTATATAAGCGAGGGGATATCTTGTTATATTCAAGTATCAATTAGATGATTAGTCTCATCAGACAATGAAAAATTGCTCACAAAAGCATAGAAAAGGCCTTCCGTGCTGGAGTAATTCTCTCCGAAACCTGGGGTGTGTCAGAAGCCACTTGCCAGTTTACTTGACCGGAAGACTCTGAATTACTATCCATTGCGCGTCTTGATAACTTGATCTTCCACCAACGCTTCGTATCTACCCTGATATTTCCTCGTAGACAGAGATAAAGTAATATATATATGACCAAAGATGCTACCGCGGTGAACCAAAGCCAGAAATACGCCCCCGCAATGCGTTCCGCTGTGTACCGTGGGCCGACCCAGCACCCTTGTCGAAGGTCAGTCTTGAGTAAATAATTTTTACAATATAATGCGTACAAAATCTTTGAAATTCGTCAATATCCTAATGTGAATAACGCGTTTGCATGAAGTAGACTTACAAAGTCGGCCTAATAAATTTATCCTCGCCTTTAGGATGGACGCTGTTTGGTATGATCGCAAAGAGCAGAATATAGACCCATATCCCTCCCACAACAGCCAAAGAGGTTGCAATACTTTCAGCTCCTCTTCTATAAAGAATGATAAACGCGGTATGGATGGCAAGGGCCTTAATTATAAGGGGAAGTTGCTCAACGGGATAATTCTTTGAAAATAAAAATTGCTCTGCTTACCAACGTTGACATGGCTACCAAAGTCTCACTCATAAACAGTATTATTCCTTAAATTATTTAACATTTTGGTATGCTTTAAATTGCTTCAGTAGTGTGAACATAACTTACCCTGAATCGTACAGGTTGTAGTACAGGCCACGTAGCCCTTGTTGACCCAAAGAATATTCATAGCAATGCCAATACCTTGCAGGAAGTCTCCCATTAATAAGTTTATCTAGGATTGAGTTAGCTGAACAGGAATCAAATGAAGTCATTCCAAGAATACCATGTAGATTTCAATGGGCGATCTGAGTATTTGCCACCATCGCATAGTTGGGTTTTGGCGAAGCTTGAGATGCCTCGAGGCATTGCGCTACATTTGTTTACGTCGAGGAACAAATTATACTCACTTAGATTGACTCACAAGTACTATATACGCTAGACCGCTCACCGCCACTAAGGAAGCACACCCCGCTGCTGCATTAAACTTGCCATTGACACATTTGGGAGGTGAGTAATTATGGCACTGTTTTAATGTCTCACATTACTCACTGCTAGTCCTATTTCCTCTCCACTACTTAGATCAATTGTACAGTTGCCGCGCGAGGGAGGAGAGTGAGGGACTGACATACGACGTGTCGATTGACACAGAAAGCGTGCCGCTGATGTGCTTATGTACTTGGGTGGGTCGAACCAAATTTTGCCCTCCCTGAGATGACCATTCACGTCTCGTGGATACCCCATGCTTCTTC
Organism: Sphaerobolus stellatus SS14; assembly: GCA_000827215.1. NCBI lineage: Eukaryota > Fungi > Basidiomycota > Agaricomycetes > Geastrales > Sphaerobolaceae > Sphaerobolus > Sphaerobolus stellatus. The sequence continues at coordinate 308,456 of KN837131.1, read as the reverse complement.
ATTTATAGCTTTTGATAGTATGGTTGCCAATATCAGCGCCCATGTAACATTCCTATGTGCTGTACATGTATACTCGTTCTAATAGTAAATGGCCAGTATAGCATCATTGTTGGTTGGTATTGTAATGCATATCCACCAACGTCCATTCCAGCCAACAGAGGCCACAGAGTATTCCTGTTTGCTTTTTTACGGGGGTGCCAGTGTGTCCAGACAGGTCGAGACGCCGAATATGCAAGTGGGCTCAGCTGAAGAGATGCGATGGAAAGTGGATCTGACGTCTAAAAATAGCACATCGATTGAATTTTCTGATGAATAGAAATGTTCTCTTTAGAATTGCATTCAGATCCCAGGGATTAATCACGATCTATGCCTGAGTGTTGACCGGGTCAATGACCGCAAAGTCATGAATTGGGAGAGACACATATATATCTCTAATATAAATACAGTATGTCCAACTCAACTCAGTTTAGTTAGGAAGCAGCTTCGACAGTTCTGGCTAGACAAGTTCCTTCTGCAAAACTATCGACAGTGTGGAGGCTTGTCGAAGATTCAAAAATCCCTAAAGACCTGAGAGGGATTCCGTTCGCCGTAAGACGGCGGTCCCCGAGAAGCAAAAGTCCGGGCCTTGTGTAAAGCAGAAGCGTAACGTTGACTACACCGCTCAAAGCAAATATGGTCATGACCGAGAATGTAGCTGCTGGTGGAACTCCTATGTTCTCATCAACGAAACCCATCCAGCGAACAATAGAGAGGCCAAGTATAAGCCCGACGTATGCAAGAGGATAGCTGCGAAGCATGATCAACGCAAGTCAGCGGTCGTCTGAAGAGGGTCCGTTATCGACAAAAGAGCACGCACAGAAGCATCATTACAGCCTCCGTCGCTGCACCTCTTTTATTTCCTTGTTCATTTTCACCATTTGGTTCGCCAATGCTCGTGGGCCTTCTCTTGTTGATCGGCCGACTGCGGAAATGTATGCGCCACCATCTGATCTCTTCGGTGAAAACGTTACCCCGAAGGGCAAGATAGAGAATAACATAAAGAACAAGAGAAATTAACGCGGTGAACCAGAACCAGAAATATTCGCCAACAATTCTCTCGACCGGGAATTTGGGTCCAATCCAACACCCTGCACCGGATAGGTAAGTCTTGACAGCTTTCAATCGATAATTACTTACAAAAGCTAGGTATGATCTTAGATGACGTCTGACATATTGAAAATTAAACATGAATACTCACGGAGTAGGCGTATAAAAGAATTCTGATCCTTTCGAGTGAAGGGCTGAAGCAATGGTCACGAAGAGGGAGACGTACAGCCAAATCAATCCCACAATAATCAAAGAAAATTTGAAGGCATTTTGTCCTTTCCTGAATAAAATAATCACAAATGTGTGAACAGCAATAGCCTAATAGACCAACAGTCAGCAATACAATCGGCATCAGTCACGCGGCAACCGAGATTTCCAAGTTCACCCACCAAAGTCGAGAATGCGACAGTGGCTTCACTCAGCTGCCTTAGTATTCCTGAGAAAATTGGATCAATAAATTAAAGCGCGAAGGTATAATATATACATAGGACAAACCTTGGGCAGTGCAATATGTTCCGCATTGGACAATTCCGCTATGGATATGGCGAATATCGAAAGCTATTCCCACTCCCTGAAGGAAGTCGGCGACGAATAATGATATCTATAAATATTTAATACAGGTGGAATATTTTGTACAGGCAGCTGAGACTCACCATGTAAACCTCGATAGGTGAAGTGATGACCTCCCACCAACGAAGTTTAGGGTTGAGTTTCAGGTAACGGCGTCCGTTCATCTATTGGCGATTATCACTAAATTATCGTGGAAAGATAATTGGCAGAAGACACACTGTGATAACATAAAATAGATAGAAAACTGCAATACAAGACAAGATTGCTGCTTCAGAAATGAACTAAAATATCCACAGTAATAAGCAACTACCCTGATCATCCAGGCAACAGAAACACTTACGACTAAACCAACACTTTGCCCTCGAGTTAAATAGGTCTTGCATGGGGTATTCAATGACTCTGAATATTGGGAGTTGGCCATGAGGCAGTCATAGTTTTTGGATGAGATTATGACAGCTTTATGAGAACTCTTTAGACACAGGCATATGGCTGTGGAAAGTAGATCGGCAGCCCTGAAACGGGGGCCGGAACTATCAACTCACCCCTATCCTCAAAGAAGTATAACCTTTCTTGATCTGTTAGACTGCCTCCACTGGACGTCGGCTGATAGGCAATGACGAGTATGCAAAGGCATCTCATAGGGAATACTACAAAATGTCATAAACTTGCTTCTGTAAAAAATCTAGCCATAAACCAGAGCTTATCTCCCTAAAAATCGATGGAAGTTGCTTGTGATGGAGGATATAGAGGTAAGCTAGAGATCTGGAGCTTAATTTTGAAGAAGGCACATCAACGCACATCAACGCACATCAACGCACCGCTATGATATGCGTACCTCAAAATGTGGCCGTAGTTTCGCCAGCTTTCGTATTCTGTTTATGGTTAATATTAGTTCAGTGCTGTGATAACCGACATCCGGTGTGCTCATGTCCTGGCACATAGCTTCATCCCTGTCAGAGGATTGCGATCGCCTGTCAAGGGAGCCGCACAGCTTGATCTGTGATAGGGGCAGTGCGAGGTCGATTTTTTTCAAGGACCATTGAAGGAATCGTTGGGGTTTAGTAATGCACCGAAAATAAGTGATTTGTTATTCAGTGCTTTCTGTTCAGATCAGATACTGTTGGGACAGTCGTCTGTGTCGAGTCGTGGTCACTGGTAGACCAGTTGTGCGGGATGCTGGTGCAAATGGGAACCGTAAGAGAAGGCTGTGACACTAATGATTGCCGCCCACCAACGCCCAGAGACATTTACCAGGTTGAATTTTAAAGAGTTTCGCTACTGATATTTGGATTAGGTGAGTCAGTGAAAGAGCCGATTTTCGCTTAATCTGATCTCATTATTATAACACTCTAAGTATGACGTGGGCTATATAGTTCTGTACATGATTAGTCACCTTAGTGCCTTGCCAGCGTCCTTTCCTATCATGGCTCATACACTCAGGTACAAGTCGTTACGTTTTATATACAAATAAGAAGAGCAGCAAAACCATTTTATTTAAAATACTGCCTTTTCAACCAACTCGATGGCCTTCCTCGACCGAGGCGTGATTCTACATGGAAAAGGCACCGGTTGCCTGGTGACCAAGGTTAGAAGTCAGATAACTGCATGATGGCCCCTTGAAGAGACTTACACAATTGTTCCAGGAATAACATCCACGGTTGGTTCAATGCTGTTTCCAGTCACTAAATCCATTTCCTTCTCAATATTGAAAGTCATTAAAGTCGTAGCAACGGCAAGGAAAACCGAAGATTCCGCAAGTCGCTGTCCTGGGCAAACTCTGTCAATATAATGGTGAGCCCATATTGCATAGCATAACCAATCACATCACAACAAACCTCCTGCCAAAGCCGAATACGATTTGTAGAGGATCCGCATGAGGTGAATTGTCCCGTTTTTCTTCGAGAAATCTCTCTGGCCGGAATTCATCTGGATTGGTAAAATATTTTGGGTCTCTCATCATAGCCCTGGAAATTTTCGTCTGAATGATTAAAGGCTAAATGCTCTTAAATCTGCAGGTACTCACCAAATATTCGACACTATAATTGAACCCTCTGGAATGTGATAGCCGTTATAGTTGTCATCTTTGGTGAGTTGATGCGGCACGCCTAAAAATAACTGTAAGAAAATCACACTTGTGAGTCAAAAGACAACTTACCAGCAGGAGCAACAGGTGCCCATCTGAAAAGCTCTTTCATAACTGCTTCGACGTATGGGAGCGATTTCCTATCTGATATTACTGGCAAACGTCCATTGCCAATTACTTGATCCAACTCGGCTTGAGCCTTCGCTTGTATGCCGGGATTCAGACACATGCAGAGGAAAAAAGACGTAATGGCCGATACGGTCTATTAAATCCAGATCAACCCTGAGGCACTTTGAGGCGTCTGAACTTATCTGAACCTACCGTATCTGCACCACCTTATGAAGTTTTAGCTATAGCAGATGTATTATTGGGCGAAAAGACAGCCTCTTACCTCCGTACATACTACTGGCAGCCCACTTTAAAAGTTCTTCTTCTTCAGAAGACTTAACTTCTGGAACATGGATTGATACGAGGGAAGGTGCAGCGGTTCCAGCTGCCTTCGGAACAATCCACATAAATTCTATACACAATTATATTAGGTGCTCACCACTTGTTTCTTTGTCCAGAGGAAAGATGTGTCCGTCATTTTTTCCAAGTCTTTACGCCATTCTGCTGCTATACGCTGGAAGCTTGCTCCTGGAAACCAGATTGGAATATATTTAACTTTGAGATATCAGATTTATCATATAACTTTGAGAATCTGATGCAACTTACGCCAAGGTATAAAGTCTACCAAAAATGCCCCTGCTGTCGAACCGGCGGAAAATTCTGATATTGCAATCTCTGCCAAGTCCACGAATGGATCTTTTCCTTCTCCGGGCTTCATGACGTCGTACCCGTACGTCATCTTTAAAATGATTGATCCGGCCATGCTATTAGTAGATTAATTTGCGCTTGTTACAATAAAGAGGGCTGGAATCATACTATCGAATATGTTCTCGGAAACTCTGAGGATCAAGGAGGAGAGATCTAAGAAATTTAGCAGAGGCCTTTTCTTGAATCGGCCACATTTCGGGTGTTATGGACTGATGCATAAGACGGCGCATGTAGCGGTGAGAAGGACCATACGGTCTAAGAACGATAGTATTATTCCATCCCACCCTACAATCGGTTTAGCTGGCAGGCATGCCCAAGCATAGCAGGTAGACACTTACAATTCTCCAGCCATTGTTAAGTGTGGTCTCTCCGAATAAATATTAGATTTTTTGAACAGAATTTCATGCGCAATTTCGGCCGAATTTAGAATTATTACGGAACTACCCATAATCGACAGATAAACAATGTCGCCTAATAAGTATACAGTAAGCTTTTCAGAAAATGTCCAGTGGGACATTAGAAAATAGCCACGAACCATATGTCTCTTTCCACTGGGTAAACTTCAACCATTCTTTTTCCTTTGGCAGGTCCAGCACATTCCCAATGATTGGCCACCCTTTAGGACCTGGGGGTAGATATTGTTTGCGAATCCATTTACGAAGAGAATAGAGGAAGATAAAAAAGATACAGATAGCAGAGACATCTAATGACCACCAAGATGGCGGAAGGTGTAAGCTGAAAAGTTCACCGAAATGCATGATGGCGGCGCTAGTTTACTTAGCGGTGGAAGATGGAGGTATATATATATCAAATTTTTGTGAGTATAAATAAGAATCCAGCGCTCTAGCAGTTGGAGTAACCTGCGGGAAGTCCGAGCCTTAATCTGGAAAGATGAAAATCAGGGTGGTGGTGTAGGAGGAGATAAAGCCGGTAATTTGTAAGACCTGGCATGGCTCACGTCCCCCATTAGGAACACTGATTTGTCCACTAATGCGCCTACTTACGCAAAAGACGCTACCCATAGTATCAATTTGTCAACTGCCACAGATTTGGTACATGAAGAAGTTTCACACTGGTGTTAAACAAATATTTATTTTAGGGCCGCAGCCTGCTGGACAATTACTAAGACTCATGGTTTCAATATACATCCTTTTAACTTATTTGTTAACATGATCTCTAATAAGCACATTCTCAATGGGGTCTTAAAAACGGGTCTGGTGACCATTGGAAGCTTTCCGAGTTCCATCCTCCAATATCTTGAAGGTAGTTCTGCATATACGTATAGCCTAGTCAATATCAAATTCTCCTCCAGAAACAGATAGTCAGATACGTGTTCTGTAGCCCCCCAAATCGACCCAGAATTTGAGAAGTCTGATACCGAGACGGTTATCTTTGAACATGACATCGTTTCAAATTCATAAAAATAGGAGTAGCTATCGGATACGACCGGGAGAATAATAATCAATTGAAATTGTTCCGCCTCCCACTAAGAAAAGTTTGATAACGTGAAGGTAGTTCTTCATATATAGGATCATTGTCTGACGCCTGATGTTCGAACTCGTGCCCTGTTGTCCTCAAGTCATAGCATTGCAATGGATGGGTGTACGACTGCAAAAGGTGCATAGGTATAGAACTTCTATCGATGTGGTGATGGCATCAATTTCAAAATGTTTCTTGATATGGAGAATTTGTTTATGTTTGCCAAAACATCTGGACGTGATAGGAAGTGAGCTACAAGCGCTGTGGAGTTCAGGCTGTGCTCTGAACGTGCCATGCTCCATGGGTCATCCCATAAATGGGGGATATATTTCGTGGAATATCACCTAAGTATAACATTTCCAAGGCATGGCACTTATCCCCTTGACTAGAAGCAACCTAGAGGCAACTACTGTAACATAGCGCTGGTGGCCTACGGTTGAACTTCGCGCTTCATTGCCAGTATATAGGCGCAGAACATGAGCGGAGGTTTTGTGGGGCGAACGGCCGTGGTTGCACTGCAGATAGAAATAAAGAATACAGCTGTTATGATCAAGTAATGTGGACTGAAGAAGAAGAAAACGTACCGATTCCCCATCTTGAAGATAGCGGCAAATGACAATGTCACTCGCATCGACAAGCCAGCCGCCAACGCAAACGAGTCGACACCGTCAGCCCAACCGATAAGTCGATAACGGTACTCTTAAGAACGCACTACATCAGTAAGAACATCTCCAAACGAACGAAAGATCAGAAAACGACTCACATATCCCGCACAACATCGTGGTTAAGGAGCTGCCGATCGTCCTCCGAGTCGCCCTTGAGATCCTTGTAGCACATA
>KN837131.1:273342-293190 GCA_000827215.1 Sphaerobolus stellatus SS14 | reverse complement strand
TCGAAGCGGAACAGCAGGCATGTCGGTCGGTGAGGCGCCCACAGTTACCCATACCCACATGCGAGAGAGCGGCGAGACTTATATTACTGATGTTGCTGTCATTTTATGACCCCGGTTTCATGTTGAAGAGTTTTTTACACTGTTTTTTGGATTTTTCTGAATATTAATATTGTAAAAATAATACGGAAAAATATTCGAAAAACAGCCAAAAAACGCCAACGTGAAACACCCTATTGGTTGAGCAATACTCGAGCGCGATCTCGGCTTGTGCGACACGTTCGCGAATAAAGTGGTGGCGAATATCAATATGCTTGGCTCTTGAATGGTTTACTGGATTTCTAGTAAGTGCAATGCATCCTTGATTATCTGCATGCAACGTTGTCGCTGATAGTTGTGGGTGACCTAGGTCTTCCAGTAAGGTCCGTAGCCATATCGCCTCCTGTGTAGCTCTGGATGCGGCCATGTACTCGGCTTCTACAGTCGATAGTGCAACAGTCGGCTGTTTCTTAGATGACCAGCACACTGAGCCGCCAGCTATTTCAAATATGAACCCACCGATGGAACGACGGTCATCTGGACCCTGAGCCCAATTGGAGTCGGCCCATCCAACAAGGTCGATGGCGCCTTTGCCAGTACGTCCTAACTTCAACTTGAAGTGCGCGGTTCCTTTTAGATAACGTAAGATATGTTTTACAGCTTGAAAATGTGGTATCCCTGGATTTCCGCCAAATTGGGAAACAAGACATACCGCAAACTGAATATCGGGTCGAGTGTGGGTTGCAAAAATCAACGATCCCACCATCTCGAGATAACGAAGCCCTTTCGCATAGGCTAGGTAAGTTTTTCTCTCCTCATCATTGCTAGGAGATTGCGAGTTTGAAAGGTTATGTTTGACAGGTAAAGGTGTAACTTGCGAAGCGCAGTCCGACATTCCAAAACGTTCGAGCATCTTGCGGATGTACCCGGTCTGGCTTAGTGATATGGTACGTGATTTACGATCCCGATCAATGGCGATTCCTAACATGAATTTCATTTCGCCAAGGTCCGTGATTTCGAAATGTTTCCGTAAGTTGTTCTTGAATTCTTGAATTTTTGCAAGAGATTTACCGGCAACACCCATATCATCAACATAGACCAATACCATCAAGACAATTTCACCTTTGTTGTCCCGAAGAATGAAGAGGCATTCATCAGCGGCGCTTTTTTTAAATTCAAGGCCCTGCAAAACCTCATCAAGTTTCGTCTTCCATTGTCGGCCGGCCTGCTTCAAACCATATAGCGCTTTCAGCAGTCGCCAATACCACCCTTCCTTCCCCTCCGCATTAATACCTTCCGGGACCTGCATATAAATTTCTTCTTCCAACTCGCCATGAAGGTAAGCTCCAACTACATCTATTTGGTGAAGCTCTAGATCCTCATGCGCAACGATGGCAAGAAAGGTCCGTAGCGTAGGGTATTTGGCAACCGAAGCATAAATATTGTCTTCATCGAAATCATCATCAGGAACCTGCGAGAAGCCTTTAGCGACAATGCGAGCTTTATATTTGGTAAGTCTTCCTTCTGCATCTCGCTTCTCCCGAAACACGAACCGACTGCCGACTGCTAATTTTCCTTCGGGTAATTCTTTAACCCATTTAAAGGTGCCGGCTTTTTGTAAAGTCGCATACTCAGTCGACATCGCATTCTCCCACTGCTTCGAGTTAGGTGACTTCAAGACTTCCTGGTAAGTTTCTGGTTCGCCATTGACAGTGATATAAGCCCGATGCTTAATTCTTCCTTTTCGAAGGACGGCAGTGACTTCTCGATCCGTAGCCCCACCAGTATAACGAGCTGGCGGCTGGCGCGATCTAGGAAGGAGTTCATCGGCAGTATCTTCAACTTGCGATGGCTGGGTTGGAGCAATAGGAGCCTCGGGAGCTTCGTTCACTGGAGCTGGTATTTCAGGAGCCGGGTCGTTCACCACAGATGGATTAATTGCAGGTTGAGTAGCTGGCGGGCTAATTATAGCTCCCACTCGCTCATCTGGAACTAAAGAATCCAATTGGTCACTTGTCGGTGCAACACCTCGAGTCTCAATAACAGCCAAATCCGATGGACTGTCATCCTCCACAAACCGAACATCCCGAGCCGCAATTAGCTTACCAGTCTCGACCTCTTCGAGCCTGTAACCTTTTGACTCATCAGTCCACCATCCAAGTAGACGGCATTTGATAGAAGTCTCTTGTAATTTACCGCCCCGTAGTTTCTTCGGAATATTTGCATAACAGACAGAGCCGAAAATTCGCAAATGTGAAATGTCTGGTTTCGAACCAGACCAGGCTTCCGACGGCGTGATTCCATCTAAGGCTGAAGTAGAAGCACAGCTCCGAATATAGACAGCATATAGGAAGGCTTCTCCCCAATATCGAAGATCCATTTTGGCAGCATGCAACATGCACCTCACCATGTCAAAGAAAATAGCAATCCACCGCTCGACAATGCCATTCTGCTCAGGGGTGTAGGGAATAGTGGTTTCAATAAGAATCCCATTCTTCTGACAGAAGTCGTTGACTAGATTATTTAAGAACTCTGATCCGTTGTCGACCCTGATCTTCTTCAGCTTCTTGCCTGATTGTCGTTCCAGCATGGCAACGATCTCAATAAGAGCAGCAGCAACTTCATCCTTTGACTTTAATAGACGTCCAATAGGATAACGACAGCTGGCTTCAATCACAGCAAGGGCGTACTTGTTTCCACTCCAGGTAGGGACAGACATAGGCCCAGTTAGGTCAACGGTGATCAAGTCCATCTTCTTATATTTAGAAGAGCTAATTTTGGGGAATGGTAGGCGATGAGATTTGCCGAGAGCACAGCCCTCGCAAACAAAGTTGAATGCATTTAGATCTGAAATGTCCAAACCATCAACCATCTTCTTCTTGTGCATTTCCCGGATACCAGTAAGTCCAATGTGTCCCAAACGACGATGCCACAGACGGAGACTCCCATTCGCAACAGCAGCATAGGCAGAATTGACTGACATTGGTGCGGACTTGATAGAATACATGGTACCAGTACTACCGGTGAGATTTGCATGGAAAAGCTCATCCCCACTGAACTGAACCGCAATACCACCCTCGATGGTATTAGCTGACGCACCCAACATATGCAAAGTGCCCAGACTAACAAGATTTGCAGCCAGTGTAGGAATATGAAGCACCGAGGTTAAAGTAACATTACGATAACCCCCGGGCAATAGGCTCCGAAACTTGACGGTTCCGCGGCCTGCAACAGAAACTTTGCGAGCGTCTCCGACTTCAATGGATTCGCCAGAGACTGGGGTGTAGGATGTAAAGAAATGACGGTCACGGAACATGTGGCAACTCGCAGCGCAGTCTAATAATAGCTGGCTCGAGCTTGACACACCTCCAACAGTCATGTGAACCTGTCCAACAACGCGGTCACCGAGATCCTTGAGGCTTGAGACAGTAAGATTTGCTTGTTCATTGCTCTTCTTCTTCTCGTCAGCTTCCCGTTTAGGACATTTATTAATCCAGTGGCCTAGCTTGTGGCAATAGCGACATTCATCATCGTCCTTCGGCTCACGCTTCTTCTTGTTGCCATCACCTCGTCCCTTGCCAGATTGCCGACGCGTAGCAAGCAAGGCCGTTTCACTGGTCTTCTCACGAGCTCGACGATTGGCTTCAGCGATAAGCGTGGATGCAACATGTGTTGATTTGAACTTGATTTTCTCCAAGGAAAATAGTTGGATCTTGATGACATCCCAAGAAGGGGTACGTGGGAGTGAGAGAATGAGCGCCCGAGCAATGTGAACATCTGGGAGCTCCTCTCCAGCGGCAACAATCTTCTGGCCGAGATCCAGCATGACAGCAATGTGATCAGCCATCTGGGTCGCCTCATCATACTTCCGAGTATATAGCTCCTCGAAGTAGTAGTGAATATTAATGTGTTGCTGGTCCGTAACGTACATCTGCTGCCAGAGAGCCCACATCTCCATCGAAGTAGTAGCCGAAGAGACATGCGGCCACTGTGAGACTTCAGCGGCAGACTTCATCAAACCCATAGCGGCTTGGTCCTTGAGCTTCCAATCTAGGTAGTCCTTCTTCAATGTCCTCCAATCAGAGTCACTAGTAGCTGTCGGTTTCGTTTCCGGTGGCTTGCTGGGGCAGGGCTCATCTCCAGTTACGATCAGCCAAAGATAGCGTGCCTGCAAAGCCGATTGGATGTGTTTGGCCCAAACATGATAATTTTGGCCATTCAATTTGGCAAACTTGAAAGCCGATTCGCTATCGGTCGACATCTTGGACAGAGATCGCAGATCAGGGCTCATAACCTGACAAACGAGCCTCGCAATAAATAGGTAGCGAGGGCGCAGTGAATTGGCGAGAAGGAAACCTGGTGTTCACGAGCAAAAGAGTAATTGTATAAGTAACGTAAATACAAAGAAAGTAGCGAGATATATTGAGCGTACCTGGTGTTCACGAGCAAAAGAGTGAACACCAGCGGAAGCAAAAACACGTATTAGTCAGCGGTGCGCGAAGGGTCTCGCTGTACCCAATACTTTAATATTTCGACATCGTCGCGTCAAACAAGAGTACACAAGAGCGCTCCTTGGCTACGGGATCTTCATTAACGGAGAATAGATACGCTGAATTCTGAAACCCATGACAGGGTTACTATAGGGTGAAAAAAAGGAAAGATAAAAAAGAGAGAAGGAGAAAAGAACGAAGGACACCGAAGGAAAGAAAAGGAGAAAAGAACGAAGGAACCGAAGGAAAGAAAAGGAAAGAAAATTAAGCAACGGCTCCACACGACCGTGATTCAAACTCGAGGGGACTATTCACCCCGCAACCACGATATCCAACCACTTACACTATCGAGCCGTTATTGCAGACCTATCTTCAGACCCCTGGTCCACCGGATGGACGCACTCCGGAGAAACAAGTCGAGCCTGAATTTATTCGTACAAAGGTTCCCCGGTGTGAAGCATATTTTTAGCAATTTAGTTATTTGATCTGTTAATGAGGCACGCGATTAACCAATCAGACATGATTGTATTTCCACGCGTTCCTTATAATTAATTGAACCCAAGTCGGTGATAGGCGCCCGTACTCGACAAGCTGAATCGAAGCCGGATGAGGGACGGATGACCTGAAAGTAGTCCTCTTATCCTTGTCGCACATGTACCCACATTCACTGTAGCGGTGTCCCTGCCCTCCCCTGCTCGTACAACGAACTTAACCCTAATCCGCCAGAGTCACGGCCATGCCGACTCTGGTTGGAGGTGGGATGGAACAAATCAGGGAGAAAGATAGGATACTCAGTGGACGTCCTGGAGAGAGGACGGGTCAGTGAGTGGCGTCCTTTACGAGCATTGCACCTGGATACTCTCCTTGCTTGACGAGCTTTGGAGCACTGTCCCTGGTGATTGTTTCCCTGCCATGTGTGACCCTCTTTTATTGGTCTTTTTTTGGCGGATGGAATCCCTTGCCGATATTCATCGAGCAAAAGTGTTGCATCCGCCTGAATGAGCCCTTTTATTTCTATGTATATTAGTTTGTATAATAATAATGTAAATTGCACTAAAAATTATACAGGCACATGCTAATTCTTCCCCTCGTTTAGCGTGAAACTCTTTGTGCAACAATTCTCATTGCACTACCATCTGACTAGCGCCATCCGAGCCTTAAGTCTCTTTACCAACACAAAACTCCACTCACATTTTGCGCAACATGCTAAGCCAATCAAAGTTGTCGCTGAAGACAAACGCAAGCTTACTGCCTCGACGATGAAGTTTAAAGACCTCGCTTTACCAGCTGAAGACGGTTGTAAGGTTATTCAAGATCACCTGTAATGGTGCGGTGGACGTTCCCCTGTCCGAGTTACGTTTTCTTCATCAATTACGAATAACGACTACGAGGCTGTTTAATAAGCTATCTACCCTCTATTTAAGAAGATAGAGACCTTCTTCCTTCAGCTTCATCACACTACGTCGTACCACGAAACATGGGAGCAAGATAACGAAACCAGGACAAGCATTTCAACCTTCAAAGATGTCCCACTAGACTATTCCGAATTCGAGGTTCGTAGATAACGGATGTTTATAACTAAGAAGGCTGTATGCTCCAGTTAATTGAAGTTATAGCATAGTTCGGACCAGACATCGCTCGTCGTTCTTCGCTCATCTCACAAGCCATGGAGTCTGTCAGCAGTGGGCTGAGTGGACGCTCACGGACCGCAAGATATTATCACGATCCTCACTTTGAAGCAGAGTTACTAGTATTGTAAGGTATATATAGAAGGGTATGTAGTTGAATGTTTAGTAAGTGTTTGAGATATTGCCGCTGAGGAGCTGCCGCTGGTAGCAGCTGAGGTTAGCTGAACTTTAGAGTAGCTGCGCAACGAAAATGGCGCCTCCACAATATAGACGTAAACTGAGTGAAAAGTCAGAAGGAGGTGCGCAAATAACGATGCGAGGGGTTGACAGCTGCTACAGTAAAAATGTAGCTACTTGAATGATTCATAATAGGAGTGCAGCTACGCATGAGGCGACCTTGAAAAATATGGAGCTGTACACGAGATGCATTTTCAGAGAGGAGGTAAGTATAGGTGCTCCCAGAGACGACCTTTGATGGAGCATCTGCGGTTTGCAACATAGTAACTGTACCTACGAAGCTCGACGAAAGGGGTCCTAGCTATCTAAAGAGGGACGGTGAGACTGGTGTGGTGAGGCCCCCCCAGCACCTGCCTCGATCAAAAGGCCTAATAGGCACGTCACGGACAAGCATTACAATGCTCCTACTAGACTAATCGGGTGGGCTGATTGTGCTGTCTGGCTCTCCAAGTCTTGAAATCTGCCATGATTTCCCTCATAAAGCAAGAAGGGGCCGAGCTTAGCTGTCTTCATTGTCTACTTACTCCATTCAATCATACATCAGTGGGAAATCTTTCTCATATATTTATTCGACATCATTTGCCATTTGCTACTGTATAAGCGATGGTCGTATTACTAGTACCAAAGCTGTGTATCAATCATGCTGCTGCACTTTGAAGGATAAGCTCTTGTGCCGACTGCGAGCGAGGTCTTATTGAACACCTGAAATTTTCGGGAAAACTGTAAGCAAGTTTAGTAGTGATTATTTGAATTCAGTGGAGTAACAGTCACACATACGAAAAGAATCCAGAGGAAAAGGTATATTCAAGAGGAAGCTCTTTCCCCGTCGGATCCCTTGGCCCCGACATATTAAACACTTGAAGCATTGAGGCGATATCTATAAACAGGGATTTTTGTGCCATATGAAGGCCAGGACAAACTCTAAGCGATATTATTTGAATCTTCAAATGTTATTCATTTTAAATCACACCTTCGACCATATCCAAACGCTCCTGTCAGAGCTGGATCTCTGACCCCAGGTTTGAAAAAGCGTTCTGGAATAAATTTATCCGTATCTGGTCCAAAGTCTTCTTCATCGTGAAGGAGTGCCCTGAACCACTTATATTAACATTATAATTTATATAGATTGACTGAAGGAATCTACCATGAATTCCCAATTACAACCGTGCCTTTAGGAATGAAATATTCTCCCACTATATCGTCCTCGCTGGTCGCATGGGCAACACCTTGGGGTAGGAGAGGATGCCATCGAAGAATCTCTTTGCAGATAGCTGAAGTATACGGCAGGTTGGGTTCATCCTCAAATTCCACCAATCGAACCTCTCCTAGCAAATTATCTAGTTCAGCTTGAGCCTTCTTCTGAACTTCGGGGAACAACGCCATGGCAAGAATGAACGTTATCATCGTATTAGCCGTCTGTGATAGTTTGTTAGCAGGCAATAGTGTGAAGCAGTCAAAAAGCGCACCGTGTCAGAACCTGCCGCAAATACCGCACCTGCCGTATTCTTGATAACTTCCTCTTGATCTGTTGGCCCCTCCTTCAATGTTCGAAGGTGTTCGAGGTGAGAAGTTACGAAACAGCCATCTGCTGTGCCCTGAAGCTATAGAATGACCAATATTTAATTTTATGAACCACGATATTGTACACCAAACAAGAATGTTACCATGGCTGCTTTGGTGGCTTGAAAGGGCAATTCGTTCACGTCCGATATGCACTTTGCCCATTCGAGTCCCTTACGCTTAAAACCGGCTCCAGGGACCCAAGCGGGGATGTATTTCACTAGGAACGGATTGAGAATATTATTAATAACACCATATTTGAAATAAAATCCGGAACATACTCCATGGCATAATATCTACCCAGAACGCTCCAGGCACTGCAGCCTCTCCCATCGCTCGTAAAGACCTATCAGCAGTGATAAGGTAGGGGTCATTCTCCGCTTTCACATGTATTCCATAAGTGACCTAAAAGATGTCTGCGAAGATATATAACAAGTATGAGAGAAGAACGAACCTCCATGATTACCGCGCCCGTTACGTGTTTGAGGTGTTCGATGTAGTCCTCGGGAGTTGATAGTAAGCGACGCAAAAGATCCCTGTAACGCGGTTTGGTGATTTCGCCTCTCACGCTCCCTATACATACCTGCTGTGTTGCAGCTGAGAGGGCTTGAACGCATCTGCTGCGCTACCGTGGAATTTCTCATGCATGACGCGACGATGGCGTCGCCACCGTTCCCCGTAACGCTGGAAGGCCATTGCATAACCCCATCCCATTCTAATAATACAAGGTTTCATTAATATTTATTGACTAGTAAGCAAATGACTTACACATCATTGATCATTGGAAGGTGGAGTCTATCCGAGTAGATGGAAGAACGTTTCTCGAACAATTCATAAACCATTTTCCTCGAGTTAACTATTATCATATCCATGGTTAATATTTTAACGTAGACAATATCACCTAAGAAGAGCGGAAAGTAATTAAGTAATACTTGTAATTGTTCCGAGTTATTTTACATACCATATTCCGTAGCCCATTTTCCAAATTGCTCCCATTCTCGCTCTTTCGGCATATCTAAAGCATTTCCTACAAGCAGCTTTGGAGGTGGACCGGGGGGAAGTCTCAGTCCTGTCGAGACATTAAATTAGAGTATCATACACAGATAATCAAAATGTGACTTACCCCGGGGAATTCGTCGACGGGGAAGCACTAGAAGTGCTACAAGTGGTGTCACAAGGAGAATCACTTGAATCCAGATGGAAAGCATCTCGCTTGATGGATGGAAGTAGGTTTCCTTGCTCTTTATACCCATGAAGGGCTATTCCCATCGCCTAATGAACCAGGACACGGAACACGACTTATCGCGTGATAGAGTCGTAAAAATAGCAGTGGAAGACCTACATCTTCTCATCGGACATTCGATCTTCCAGTAATAGAGTGTATTTGCTTCCAATATATATTGGGATCATATTAGGCACGGCAATTCAGTTCTAATTGAATTGATCTTGAGTGCTCCAATATATATTGGTAGCAAGTATTGACATTTCCACTCAGCTTCATCTAATTTTACAAGGCTATATTTCGTCATTTTGGTCAGGCGGCCGGCGTGACATCGCCTCCCTCCGTCGTATCCATCATGGATTGGAACACGATGGATTCCGAAGACATACCTAGGGAAAGGGATTTTAATCTGCATCTGAAGCGGGGACATACAGCATCGAACCTTGATTTAAACTGACAGACTTCTGCCAGAAAAGAGTTCCATAATAGTGTCTCCCTATACTTGCCATTAACTGTACGGAAATTTTAAGAGAGCGTCATTTTCTTAACTGTGTGAGATTGTGTGAGCCTGCAAATTAAATTTATAAAATCTCCAGATGTAAAATAATTAATAGCCGCTAACATACCTTATCCGTATCCCTTTATCACTACGTTTGAGACTACTACACGCCTCATAACTGGCGGTGAATAATTTCCAATGATGTACATCATAACAAAGGGATGAGAAATCTGCAACCAATTTCAGCTCATTGCATGAAGAAGTAAAATGATAAGTAACACTGGATCACTGACATGTTGGACATGGTATATACGGAGCTGACACTTCCCAAAAGACCCTTATCAGCAAATGGATCAAGAGGGAAGATATCAAAGTATATAGGAATCACAAATTCTGCATTAAAGACATTGTTTCAGCAGGACTTCTTGCAAAATGACTTTCCAACTGCGTATGTAATGCTTGGAGACTGCTGTCCCTTACATAGGTGGTTGTATAATCACCAGCTACAAACAAATCTGGATAGGTCTCTGGATCGATGGTAGAATCTGGAGAACATTGATAAGTAATTATAGAAAAGTAAATGATGTGTAGGCAGCCACCTAATAGTAATATTGAGATTTTAACATGAGAGTTGTTGCCAAGGTATATCCGTAGTTACACCCTGCCTGGCTCTGTGTAACTAATTATTTATTTAAATCCAATGCTCCGTCTACAACTATCGGCGCGGCTTACAAAAATGAAGTTTCGCTTATATATGGCAGACAAGTTAATAATTAGCCCTTGGAGACATACTTGTATTTCACAGCTCTACACCCAATATACTACAGTAGAATACCTTGTAATGCATAACCTAATAATGCATATTCCTCATAATGCATAGGATTTTGGCTTTCCCAAGATGCCCTACCTCAGCCAAAATGATCCATGATAATGCATATTCCTGATAATGCATGGCTTTTGACCCCTTCCTGATGCTATGCATTATGAGGTATTCTACTGTAAATGGAACGTCAATATAACCATGAAAGTTCAGGATTTCTAGATACACGTACCATCCGTTATCTCATGGTAAGGTCTTCCATAGTATTCCATCACCTATCTAGCTGGCTGTAATGGTTTAACCTTTAACAGGCCGCAGCTCTACCAGACGATAAAAAAGTACTGAGAAGACTCTTTCAATATCAATCTGCAGAAAACATATCTTCATAAAATATCACTGCAGGCATAAACTGTGATTTGCAGAAACCCATAATCTGGGCAATATTATGGCAGCTTTGAGTCTTTCAGTTCCGATCTGCTCTTCAGGTAGATAGATGTCAGCTTACTGCAGGGGTACCAAATATCGTAATAGAGTCTTCAGATGCTTGATATTTTTCAGCGAGAGTCCTCTCATAGAAGTGAAGGTGAATACCTCTTTCGATGCCTTCCTTTCCAATACCCTCACGGTAGTTCGGTGGGAAGTCCCATAAACTAATGCCGATGCATAGTGCTCTTTGAAAGGAAAAACCTCTCTGCAAGAAGACCTTGTACGGAGAATGCATTGGACTTGTTCTTGGAAACTAATATCGCCCTGCTTGAATTCATGGAACTACAGTTTTACCTAAGTCTTGTTACCACAGGATGAATGACCAAATACTCACTTCTTTGAATTCTGGAATGTGATCATCATCGATCCCCGGCACTAAAGAAACATTGACTGAACTTACATTAGTTTTAAACATCTGAACATGGAGATGAGTGGAAACTGTGCAATAGAACTTAGGGATGATTAGAAAGTGGAGACTCAGATTCCTTAATTTCGACAAGTTACCATCAGATTCTCTCAATGTATTGGTATCCTTCTGGTATCTTGATATCATTCTTTTGATCTGCTTTGAGCATAGATAATTCCTAATCGGCCGAGACTGAGACTCTGCGACGAATTGAGTGTGATCTTTGAGAAGCCGCTCCATCAAACTGTGATGAAGAGGTTAGAAGATCACAATGCATCGAAGAGGAAACACATGCGGACTTCTTGAGGTCAGAACACATCTTCATAAAGTCATTGGAATGCTCAGCCCTTAGTGTCCCTGATATTGTTTTCTGTAAAATCTTGAGAACTTTTGTGATGCTCTGAGTCAACCCCTTAAGTCTTCTTTATTATCCTTCTATTACTGAAAGCGATAAAAGAATTATCCATCTAAATGAACCCTCTATAGATCATTCACATACCTTCAGTGGTCCAAGGACCATAGAAAAAACATTAATACCACCTCGATGAACGGACCGTTCAGGGGGATCATCTTCACTGCTTCAGCAGTGATTTTTGCAACCTTTATGGCATGGAATCCTGTGGAAAGAAATGAGGACGGCTGAGGCAGCAGCTGGATACAATCTGGGTGCTACAAAAACCTTAACATGCTTCAGAATACTACTTATGTGGCAGCTATCATATGTTTGATACAATGTTATCCAGAGCTATGCATATTTGACAGGAAGCGCTAGTATTACACATGTACCAGGTGCTTCAAAGCATCAGGAAACCTGGCACGCGCACCTCTTAGCACTGGTGGTAGGGAGCGGTATGAGCGGTAGACAGAGGTATTTAGCGTTAGATAATGCTACATACCGTAATTAGTGAATCCGCAATGAGTTTATGGTGGATTAGTATAACTCTCTGAGTGCCCGGAAATTAAGTGTTACTCCGTTGGTAGCTAACCGGTCGCACCTTACTTTATTATAACCATATTGTCACGCTCTCTGCCTGTATTATGTATATAAAACTAATAGGATGTAAATATCACTTTTTGTTGCTCAGACTTACCAGCACACTGTGAGCCATACAAAAGCCGTACCGGCTGTTTGGACAAAATAAAATAAAAAAACAAGATGTCAGATTCGAAAATCTATAAGAAATTCACATTAATCAAATTCGGTCATTTCTCTGAGGCAGACAGCAGACCCGTTGGTGACAAAGGTTCCCTATTGTATCAGATAACACCAAGCCAAGAGAAAAATCGATGAGAAAATACTGATGGAATTATTCTAAGCTGATTTAGCTGTGAAATATCAACCTAAGTAAGTATATAAGGGGTAGTATAAGGCAGAGAACGGTTTCGAGAGGAGGCTCGCGGTTCGAGAACCTTGGTTCGCACGATGAGTTTTGGCTTCCATTACATTTCCATTTTCGTCATTTCCTAAAAAAGGCATCTGAGTCCCAAAATGTCTTTATTCACCTTTCTTTATCCTAAGAGATAAACTGTTTCAAACTCCCGATGTTCAAACATAAGGCTCCTAGGCCACTATCGAGGTGTATTGAAGTGAAAATGTGAAAATGCTGGCAAAGATTACTTCGGCTGACTGGCCCCCTAGCCGAGTTATACCAATCCACCCAACATCGTATCACAAGAGACACACATTCTTTTTGACTGTACAAAATGTTTTAGTGAAATTGCTGTTTTAGTCTGAGAGAAAATCTAATGAGATTTAGGAATTTTGTGCTGACAGAAATGTTGGAGGAAAATTAGATTTTATAAGTATTGAAATGATAAACAAATTTATAAATTATACAAGAAATAAATCCTATCCAGAATCCATATCTTTTCATTTTGACTTAGAGAAAACCCAAATTTTGGCTATCCAGAAGTTGAGACTAAATATGGCAATACTTCCACTGCCATGAGGAGGCTCCAATATCTAGAAGGGTGGATACCTAACAAGAATTTGATTGCTGGAATTGTCACACATTCTGCAAGTGAGAATTGAGAATTAAGGGTCACATATGCCTGTTATGGTAGTACCTTAGGTTACACTTTAAGGCATTGTCCTCTGGAAGAATATCTTCTCCTTTGGATATTCATGTAAACTCGGATATCCTGTGAAAAATCAGCACCTTCTCTTTTTTATACCTCCTGTTCAATAATATCAGTCAATTTCTATGACAACCCTGTGATACTACTCACCTAGATTAAAGTGTTGAGGAAGTATGTTTTGTGTAGCACATGCTACATCAGGAAACTTGGTAAAAACCGGCACCTAATGGCTCGGTAAGGAATTTTGATTCTTCCTATGGAACAACACAGGGATATCCCAATTTTTTTTTGAGAACCTGGTTTATATAATCTATAATCCTCTCATGATAAACACTTGGGACCACCTATATGGTCTGCATCAAGATATTGCCCATGCAAATTTTGCTATGGAAATGTACATAAACTATACTCAGCTATGGATGACTATGCTAGCAATTATAGTTTATGTACATTTCCATAGCAGAATTTGCACGGGCAATATCTCGACGCAGACTGTATAGGCGGCCCCAGGTGTTTGTCACGAGAGGATTATAAATTATATAAACCGGGCTCTCAAAAAAAAATTGGGATATCCCTGTGTCGTTCCATAGGAATAACCAAAATTCCTTACCGAGCCATTAGGTGCCGGTTTTTACCAAGTTTCCTGATGTAGCATGTGCTACACAAAACATACTTCCTCAACACTTTAATCTAGGTGAGTAGTATCACAGGGTTGTCATAGAAATTGACTGATATTATTGAACAGGAGGTATAAAAAAGAGAAGGTGCTGATTTTTCACAGGATATCCGAGTTTACATGAATATCCAAAGGAGAAGATATTCTTCCAGAGGACAATGCCTTAAAGTGTAACCTAAGGTACTACCATAACAGGCATATGTGACCCTTAATTCTCAATTCTCACTTGCAGAATGTGTGACAATTCCAGCAATCAAATTCTTGTTAGGTATCCACCCTTCTAGATATTGGAGCCTCCTCATGGCAGTGGAAGTATTGCCAGAATCATTACACTGGTATGACCTAAGAGCCACAGGGCATGAATTCATGTACAGAGAGGTTAACATTGATTCAAATATGATGAATTACCTTCATGGGCCTGAGAATTCTGGAGTACAAGTGTATATCTAGGTATATCAGTGGAGAAATATCTCAGGAGATGGGAAGAGTTTTTGGTGAGCAAGGATGACCCTAATCTATACATGATCTTTCCTCAAGCATTCAATACTCTGGGTCTGGAAAATCCTTGGAAAAGATTGAAAATTCCAGGCATTTTCCAGACCCATAAAGTGTCAGGAAAATGGGGCAGAAAACAGGTGGAAAAATAGCCTTTTAATACATATTTTCTATATTAGGAAAATGGTATGGAAAATACCAATTTTTCTAGATGTTTTCCGGACAGAGATAATATAAGGATGAAGGTTGTAAAATGGCTGGAAAATGAATAGGAAAGTACATGCTTACCAGACATTTTCCAGTTCTGGAAAATCCAAGGAAAATGTTCTCATCTGGATTGGAGATTCTTTAGGTTGTTTAGCACTTCCAAGGAAATTTCCCATAAATATTACCACTGCTTTCATGCAGTTTTCCAACTTGGCATATTCTAGGAAAATATAATAGGTCACCCTGTTTTCTGCTTATTTTCTGCATAACATTGTCAGTGCTGTATTTTAAGTCAGATCAATTGACATGTTAAATAAGTTCAAAGAAAAGAGGGACAGTAGTGTTGAGAATAAAATCAATATCCAAAGTCAAACCTAAGACTTATATTAAGAAATAAACTTTACATTCATTCCTGAATATACAACATATGTTTATAAGCAGTGGTAAAAACAATCACTGTGTGAACATGAGTCCTGGTAGGATGAAGTTCCAAAGGATGGAACTCCTGAAGGATGGTGCTAGATGATGAAACTAAGGATGAAGCTCATAGAGGATGAAACTCTGGAATATGAAGCTCTTAGAGGGTGGAACTCTGGGGGCCAAAGCTCTCTCAGTGAGGATGAAGCTTGAGGATGAAGCTCTGCAGGATGGAACTTCTAGAGGATGGTGCTTGAGGATGAATCTGAGGATGAAGTTCGTGGAGGACAAAACTCTGAAGTATGAAACTCACAGAGGATGGAACTCTGGGGGCTGAAGCTCAATGAGAATGAAGCTCTGTAGGATGAAACTCTGGGGGTTGCTTTCAATGAGGATGAAGCTCCATTGGATGGAACTCCTGGATGATAGTGCTTGAGGATGAAGCACAGGATGAAGCTTGTGGAGGATAAAACTCTGGAGTACAAAGCTCACAATGAGGATGAAGATCACAGACACTCTGAGAGGACAAACCTCATGAAATGCAGAACATGGAGCTCCATGAGACTGATGCTCCAAGAAAATGAAGCTATGTGAGGATGAGACTCCACAAGCATGAAGCTTAGAGCATGAAATACCATGAGGACAATACTCCAAGAGCATTGAGCTACAAGAGGGTAGTTCTCCAGCAGTTTGAAGCTCAGAGCATGGAATTCTTTGAGAGCAAAGCATTGAATCATACCAGTAGGATTTCATTTTCCCTGTCACCTTTTTGAACAGGTTTGACTACCCTGCTACAGAGACTGGTTGGAAGAGTATGGAACACTTTATCATACAATTTATGGTGCCTGTCATTTCATTGGGCATCGATTACTGGTGTTGTCTCTGTTATTTGAGGCCTTATGTCTGACAAAGGGTCACTTGGAACTGGGATGTTGAAACACAGGAAGAAAGCCTTGGAGACCACACAGAGACTGTACAGCACATGGTCACTGGTCTTGAGATGCTTATATGGCTTCTCCAGATGAGTACAGATCCGGATGTGATTGGTCTGGCTGCCCAGATGGTACTAACAGTGTACTAGCTTCCAAACACTGAAGTCTCCTCCATGTGAGAGGCTCTAGATCAGCTGTCATTTACGTACAAGTCTGGCTTCAATGCTAGAAATGATGTGATTATTGGCACTGAAAGTTGTGTCCAGTTGTGTTATATCACTGTGGCATATCTTTATTTTCACATTGCAGTGGCATCCTCTGATCTTCCCTCTAGGTTATGGATGCAACATCCTAATATGCTATCATATTTAGATGTAAATGAATTTGAAGGAACAACAGCCATCACTGTAATTCTGGAAGGTTTTCTCAATGGCACTGTGTTTGGGACTAGTGGCATTCAGGCCTGTCCTGAGAGTTATATTCTGTTAGATCCAATTTTGATTCCCCCAAATAGCCTGCTGTGGTTGATGCAGGTGGTTAATAGTGCATTATATTTGGAGATGAAAGGTCATAAGAGAATCCCTGCATCAAAGGTATGGGCTTATACTGTGCAAGGTTGCTCTCTGCAGTCACCTCAGAGGCCGCTCCCTGGTCACACTTGCAGACTGATATATAACTCAGAGCTGACCTATCTGAGGTACCTAGATGTTATAGCAGTTTTTTTTCCTTGGTTATTCCTTACAGAGGGGGTAGAATTAGTTAATTAAATCTGTATTCAAATTGATCTAGGGGACGATTCATTGCAATATAAACCAGAGGGAATCACCGCATCCATAGTGATACTAGACGAAGTAATTGAGCTTGGGGGAGCTGCACAAAAGGATTGATAAAAGGACACCATCAATCAGGTATTACATCCTAGTGAGCAAGTCCTTTCCTCGAATATCTAATTGATTACCTTCCCAATCTTCAGGCTCTCATCCAAGCAAATAAGAGATGACAGAATACTTGTAAAGGGAACAAGCAGAACAAAGCACCAGAAAGTACATAAACTGAAAATAGAGCTCACAGCTCAGGGTCAAATGGAGCATTAGAGTTCCTCTATGTCTGAATGATAGCAGCCAAAACAGAGAGCTGATAGAAGCGATATTAAGAGGCTCCAAATAGTAATACAAGTATCGAGGCTTCTGTTGTGATGCACTGGAATCTGAGGCGGTGGTGGTTCGAGTTGGGAAGATGAAGGCACTGAGAACCTGCATGCAGCTTGTTCAAATATCCTCATTTGGTGCTTGAAGAGTCATTGTGAAAATTTTATTGAAACTACATATCTCAGATCTAGACCTGCTACACGCACCACTTTGGTTTCACATAAGCAAGAGGGGAAATTTAGAAAGTTTCACTATAACATATAATAACACAGTATTGAGTAGAGAGTGCTAAGTACTATAATGCTGCTGTAAGCAGATGCAGATTCTTCCGAGTCATATGGCTGATACTACTTAGAACTATTTTTGGTACCCTACTTCCGTGCTGCCAGCTATTATCTACATCAAAACGGAAGAGACAGACAAGAAGAAACGGAACAACCGAAGGCACTAGTATTCATTGGCGGCAGTATTCTAATCAAAGGAGCCAAGTCCTCCACCTAGCAGTCCTAGAAAGTGCAGCAAGCTTAGCTAACCTCAATCTACATAGCACTATCTAAGAATTCCACCAAGTAAGAAAACATTTAGTTACCCGTGCTAACTTTCCCGATGCTAAGGTGTATTAGATGAGCTGCATTTTTCCTTAGCTTCAGGGTTTGGAAAGGTAGGATGTTCTCCAAAGTCCGCGTCAATGTTGTTTGAAAAGCGAAAGAACATGGTGCGGAGCCATGGTAAATCTCCACCATGATTCAGGTCGGACCCTCCTCGTTCTATGCCGGCATTTCTCTCCACTAGGTCCAGGTGAAAATGGCAAGTAAGAATGGTGGAGATTCTGTCAACACAGCTCTCATTCAGGGTCATTATGTCCAGGAAGAGGGAAATTGCTTACGCATTTTCCACTATAGCATCTACTCCAGCAATGGAGGGCTAATTACATGACCAAGATCAGTTGCAGAGCATCTGAAGGATATGTCAGATCTCATACCCTGAGAATCTTCCCATTAATGATTAGAAAGTTCAATGTAATTAAGCAAACAGTTGAAGACATACATGTTCAGTTACTGTGAGCTCAATATTCCAAGCAGCAATGATTCTGCAGATATCATTAGCATAGGTTATGTTGAAGCATATAAGAAACATTGCAACCCAAAACGGAGGATACCTTGACACAGAAATTAATGAGTCAATTACTTCATATTATGAACTTGACATACCTTGCTTTAGAAGCAGCCCAGTAAGTATGTACTGTGCATCCAGCAACCGAAGTGTCTTCCACATTCTCCAAGTCTTCCAGGTATGGCCTGCAGTGAGAATAAAAACAATCGTGTCCAAAAGTACACCAAAAGCATCGACAATTGCGACTGTATCCACAAATCAGCTTAGTTGTCATTTTTGGCTGGAAAAAGTATTATCTACGGCTGTTGATTATAAGATCTATTTGGTACCATCAATACGAGACGGTCCCACTCACAGTCTATTATTTTCGGATCGAGAAGAGGTGCAAGTTAAGAGGGGCACTAATGTCTAATAGAATGAAATGATACCATTATTCCTCACTATCTCTACATCCACTCACCAGAGCGCTGCCGGTATACCCGAGAAAGGGAATCAGTGCCAGACACACCATCCATCGACGGTTGTCGCGGCATATGGCATAAACTCGCACCAAGAAGAAGGCTGTACCGTCGTGAATGCCAGTAGTTCCAACCTAAAGACGAACAGACTTACCGTGAACAGCTGTTGCTCCTAATAGGTTTGTGATGTTGATAACAACCTGCACCGAATTGCAAACTCTGGATGATTCAAGGTGGGGTGAGTTATTTGGTGTTGCCCAAGAAAATAAATCGAACTGATGTGGATTAGTTTGAGCACAGGTATTAGATATCAATAAAAAATGAATTCTACCTCAGTGCTAGAATTGGTCCAAAACAGACCCAGCCAGTAAAGCATGAAGTTGAATAAATGTCCATATCGAGCGATGATGTAGAGGATACTACCCATTCGCCGTGGTCGTTTCCATACTAGCTGGACTTCTCGACCTACGACTAAAAGTGTATCATAGATTAGAAGAACTGATATTGATTAGTATTAAATTGAATAAACATTTTTTCTGCATACCCACGCCGGCCACAGTCACATAATTTCCAGTAACGCTGATGGAGCTTAGTATGCAGGCCACGTTGTAGAAGATGTTTGTCATACATGTCTACTTTCTCTTGGATGATAGAATTGGTGAGCGAGTTGTTCATTTGGCGGTTGGGATTGAGGGACTGGAGAGACTCGCTCCTTTAACATTGAACATATTTATGGTTGAGTCTGTCAAAGCAGAACAGCAATTCTGTGAATTTTGCAGATGTGTACACCCAATTTCTCGCCAAACTGGATGCGCAACTGTGCCACAACAAACTGAATACACATAATTAGTGGCAGTGAAAATATTTACCCGCAGTAATTCCGATGTGGCCATGGCAAGTTTGCGTTTGAGATTCAGAATCAGAATTGCGAGACATGTA
>KN837131.1:236219-248899 GCA_000827215.1 Sphaerobolus stellatus SS14 | reverse complement strand
ATGTTGCGCAAATTCTTGGATACCCTGTTCCTCATCACATGCCTTTAGGTGCGCTGTAACAGATAACCTATCGTTTATATAACTTAAAGAGTCAATAGGGCCAAAGCTCAGAAGACGCCACTCTTTTCCTGGATATTCACCCAAGAAAGAAGATAAACATATATTTTCTTGCAAAGATGCTTCATATTTCTCTGGACTTTGGATAACCCCCCGACATCAGGAAATAGATATATTAAATATAGCCTGGGACTACTACATGGCAGAAAATGTCAAGTTATTCCAGGTCCTTAATCGGCGTTTGGGTATCAGAGTTTCTACATACTGGGCTTTTTTGGCCGCAGCGGAATTATTACCACGACCATTATACCGGTACGATTTGCGAACAACGGGGCATGAATTTACCTATGGAAAACTTGGCATTAACCCAGTATATGCCGAATTGCCTTCCAGATGTCAAAGCTTCATGCTAGATAACTTTATCTACCCCAGGGAGTTGCCAAAATCTCTAATGAGGGCCATTAATGTTTTTAAAAGTTAGGAGTGCATGTACCGTATTTATATGAATATGCGTTACATTCAGATGGACTCCTGTGGCTGAGATATTAGTATTTTTCCTTAGTTAGGAAGTTTGAATAAGGTACCACTAGGGTGTGTCAAGTTAAGGTTTTTCGAATATTTTTCGAATATACCTCACGTTATTTCGGAACAAATAAAAAGTCCAAACAATATCATAAAATCGACAGATCGTGAAATCGGTGCCACATTAATGGATAAGAGCTGAAATATTCAACTTCAACGGGGCCTATATTAGTGAGGGACAGGGAACTGAGTTATGAATCATGTGCGGGTTATGTTCAGCAAGCAGCCACGGTGTGGAATAGCGCGCCTCCTTGGTCATATGGGGTTGGAGGGGCGCTCTTTTCAAACAGGTGCTCTGCATGTTAACCAGAACCATAATGGAATAATTAAGATACCTTATTGTTGGGTTGACTCCGAGTCGACTGTCTTCGGTCCGCGGAAATACACAGGTCTCCAGGTTTTAACGACTGGCATGAACGAAAGTATAAATTATCATAGTTACAGAAATATTTTCTTATCCCTCTGCAGTTTAATCCCATTGAAGAATCCGCCCCAGCAAGATGAATCGATCTCTGTCCCACTGGGCAATTCATAGTCAGTCCCTTCTATGAACTGGCGTATCATAATCCATTTATTCCACGCTACTTGCACATATTCCAATCGAGGCAACATTGAAGCGAGTCGGTGAAGCAGGTCTATACCGGCGCTTGTTTCGGTGAGATTTACATTCTGAATTGCACTCTTTTTGAACCTCCCTAGATGCTTGAGCACCGTTCCTAGATGTGTCAAATTTTGAAGTCGGCGAAGGGAAGGCTCCCATGCTTCCATTGACTCGTCAATTTCGGTCTTGAAGAATAAAATAAGGTGAGGGTAGATGAAGATGAGTTTTTTTTGCGGATTACTTACCTTGGTATCGCTCATCCAACCTCCCCACCACGATATGTCTATTCGTTGCACCGATATTGGTAAAGCATCCAGCAGCATAACAAGGGAAATTTCATCGTCCAAGGGGATTAAATAACAAGTCTGAAGGGACGTCATCGTCCCGATTAGAGAAACTGAGCCGCTGAGTGTAACGTCGGTTGCTAGATGTCGAATGTTTGCGGCTATGGCGGCGGGCAAGATCTCTGTAAGTGAGCTATCTTCTTCTACCAAACTGGATGCTCTCCAATGAAAAGATTGCAGACTCGGAAGAGCATCCTCGGTAAGGTTGAGTATCGGGAGTTTGTTGAATGATAGACATCGGATCATGGGATGCCGTAAAAGAAAATCGTGCATGATCGCAGACTCTCTCTCGGTGTGCGACACATCATCCAGAAAGAAATCTCCTCGCAAAGTTAACCGGACTAACTTTGTCCACTGTCCTTGCAACAGAACCTGATGCGCACTTATAGTTGGTAGGGAAAGCAAGTTGAGCGTCAAGTCCAGTTGAAGATCCACGATGGAAGGGCATGAGTGGATGAGGAGGTCCAACATCATAGGGAGCGCGGGGTTATTTTCAATTCTGAAGCCAGGTCCAGCGGCATATATACGAAGAGAAACCGCGCGAAGAGCGTGCATCGTAAGCTTCTATAATCGTGGAAAAATTCAGATACGTATACTGTGAAAGGTCCAGAAAAAGACTCACAGCATAGTTCAGGATTATTGGCTGCTCTAATGTTCCAGTAGCCCCAAGAGCCCCCTGGAGAGAGAGTCGAAGTTCTTGAAGCCCAGGTGAATGCTCAAAAAGATTTGTAATTAAACGCTTGACATGGACACCTCCGCTCAGAGGCCATGCAGAATAAAGCCGTGTCAGATTGGTGTACTCTATAAGTTCCGCGAAGAGGGCAGGGACTTCGCGAAGATCTTCTAGGCTCGGCCTCATGGAGTCCTCAGTCTCGTATTCATCATTGAACCTCGAGAGCGATTGGGGTATAATAGCTCTCCTTCCTCTATAATAGTCCGACTCTTCATATAATATTTCTAGTCTCTGAATCCTGGCTGCTAAGGATGGTTTAGTGAGTAATCTCCATAATTTCTTCCTTCCTGCGCCGCAGGAAATCCATCGGTACTCGATGTGCCATGGGATGATCAATTTGCTGAATGGGCGGCAAGTTAATGCGAGTGATAAAAGATCGCTCACATCGCCAATATTGTTCACAATGTCCTCGATGAGTTCGGGTGGCAGGTCGGAGAAAGTCGACATGAGAGTAAGTAGAAGAAAGACTCTTCGGGACCGTGCGCAATATATACGTAAATCTGTCAAGTGTCAATCTTCTTCAATTACCTTCAGCATCACTGATGAAGTGTAGTCGTCGGCTCGATCTCGGCACGCCCCTTTATGGGATGATTCCTGAATGCACCTCCTGTCAGATATATATCATGTTTCCGGATTCCTCAGATTTTGTATCCATGAATTTTAATCGTCCTCGACGTTGCCAGATCCTCCGATATTTTCAGATTCAGTATTTTCAGCATATAGACCAATCACAAAATAATTTATTCATTTGTCAGAGGAATACATCACGACGAAGAGTTTCCATGCACATTGGCTCAAGTCTGGGATGTACGACTAATGAGCGAAGACACTGAGATCGAATTGGCCGGAGGCGGAGACGTCGGTGTATTGATGCCCAACTGCAGTCGTCCATCTAAACAAGAATGGAACGGACAAGGTTAGTAAGAAAGAGTAATGCAAATTAAAATGAATTAAAGTATACGCACCCTCCGAAGTGCGTTCCCAAGGTAAGTGTCTGTGCATGGTCGAGATCAGCAATCGGAAAGATTTTGGCAGTCACGGTGAAGCGAAGAGCGACTTACTTCAACATTGTTGAAAGTGGCGAACCATAGGGGAGCAGAACTGTCGAGGACAACACTAGTGGATCCGAATAGGGTGCTCCACTCCTATAAATCCTGTTAATTTTTGAAAACTTTGCATTTTGCAGAGACGATACATACTCCTGGACTACTGTAAATACCAAAGTTGAACCCAGAGGCTTTGATGGCAGCAATGAGCGACTTCGCTTGGGCGAGGTTGCCTGCGGTTCCATAGTTCCACTAGAGCATCCGAGTCAGGTTAGATGACTTCAGGACAGCGAAAAGAAAGGAAAAGAATCACGACATACATTGTTGCAAATAGCCGCATCCTTCTCAAGATCAATCCAAATCGTGCCAATCTTCATCGAGTTAGCACTAAAGGTCGCGCCGATCTCCTCCACTTGCGTCGCATAACTCTTGCATTTATTCCCGCTCCCGTTGCATGGAAACCAGTACATGTCAATGTCCGTATACCCAGCCGCCCTCGCATTTTTGTAGGACGCTACGAAGTTAGGGTCGACTTCGCCCCCGATACCACAGGCTTCTTCGTACCCGCGGATGATGGCCTTGGTGAAGCCTTCACCTTTCGCTTTGGTGTATGTGGCTGTGGAGACAAGGGTAGAGGAATCTACGGCGGAGACGAGGGCGAGAGCGGAGGTGAAGAGGAAAGGGAGGAGGAGGAAGGCGCAGAACATTGTGATGTCTGGGACGGAAAGCAGCAACGCGACGAGGTGAATACCTATGTAAAGAAATGGAGCATGCTCAGCACCTTTATATATCGTATATCTTCTCTCTCTCTCTCTCTGCAAACGTTCCGTCACCATATGCACCATATGCTCACCACACGCTCGACAATCCTATATTCAATTATTCAAGCAGGTGGGATACCTCCTCATCATGATATCCGAATCGCCAAGCCTTCCCGACCACCGATAAAGCCTATATAATCCCGCTACGCATGTGTCGAAGACTCGAGATATTCGCTCTAATGACAGCAGCCAGATAATCCCTTCCCTCCTGTCAAATACCGCATGAGCGACTGATAGCCGCATTAGAAAAGTCATACATACCTTCTCGTGCTAAAAATGGGCGAATGGGAGGCTCAATGCTGGCTTCCGAAGTACGGTCGTGGTAGGAAGACTGAGAGAGATTGGGTATGGAGACCCTGCACTTGCATACTGAGATAACGAATCCTACTGGTGGAATTTTGGGAGGTTAATATAATTGCAGTGGAGAGATTGGCGGTTGGACGATCATGGGACGTACCATGAGTGCAACGATCCTCGACTGCTCAGCAATAGAAACATTGACCTCTCGCAAGGTCGCCGAGATAGTTCACAGCTGATATATCAGGATTATATGAGCCGGCGTTCTTGGCTTGTAGACCCTTCGAAGAACAAGGATTGCTCGGACGCCAGGGTCTCGTGCGTCGTCGGTGATTCTAAAAAAGGATATGAACATATTTAAAGATCATTTTGAATTGTAACATCATTGTGACTTGATTTACCATTGATGTAAATCCAAGGCAGACGTACCGATCCTGAGTTGCGGGGAGGCTCGGCACAAGCCACAATTAAAGCTCCGCTTAACCCTCCAAGCGGAGCTGTAAGTCGGAGGACCTGTGCCGAAGGCCAGGATATCTACCGTTGTACTCTGTGGATCCCCCAAACCTTTTTTTCAGATAACCTTCTTTTCTTTTGAGCATGACCCACAAATCTTACTTATTTTCTAACAGGTTTATTATCTTTCCCCAATCTCAGCTTCCTGTGTATAAAGTAAACCCCCCGAAAATTACATTTGTCAAATAGTAGAAAGGGAAGGACATTCAAGTAGAGTAAACAAATTTAGAACAAATTATGGAAAATTAGACTACACTCAATAAAAGAGGCAAGAAAACTTTGGCCGTGCTGAACTGCTTGGAGCATAACAGTACACTGGTAAGAGATGTGGATAGCAACAGCATGATTTTGTTGACGAGATCACGCTTATCCCATTTGGCTTTGATGGTATTGATGTCGCTACAATATTGAGTTGCAGAAGAATCTGCTGCTGCTGCATTTGTGCCGACAGTGAAACTGTTACTTGCACCACTGAAGCACTTCTGAATATATAATGTAAGTATCTTGAGTAATAATCCTCCCAAATAGACTAACCTGGAACAATTGAGTCAAAGTCTGGAAGATTGGGAATTGGATCTCTCTGTTGAAGATAGGTGACAGCTTTCTGTTTAGGCCAGCATTAATTGCAAGAACACCAGTCAATAATACCAAGGGCCTTTGTGGAGTTGTCAGTTGCAATTTGGGTAGTATCAACATTGTCATTGGCAGTTTGGTTCTGGCATCTCCACTGTTTGGAGTTATAACGGAAATGAGCAGAATTAACATGGTGTTTTTCAGGGACATCAGTGCTACTATCAGCTGCAGTTGAGTCAGCAGTGGAAGTAGCTGCTGCATCATCTGTTACCATTGCAGTGTCTTCAAAACCCACATCTGTTTCACCATCCATTGAGATCAATGTATCTGTGGTGTCAGTAGCTGCTGAATCGTCTCTAGAATCAGTTGCAGTCAATATGTCCAAGGTTGCATCATTCATGTTTGTAGGATCGTTGGTAGTGGTAGAATTGTCAGTACCAGCAGCTGAGTTATTGGTGTCAACAGTGGTCACATTGGCAGTAGCTTGGGCTGCATCAATAGTACTTGTGGAGCTGCCACTATCAAGGGTTGGTCCACCAATGCCTGCTTCCAATTCCATATCAAGTACACCACCAATTTCAAGATCCATGAAGATGGTTGCTGACACAAATGAAATATTGATATCAAATTGAATCTATGAGGGGTGATGTGTCAACACAACCTTTGGTCACTGGTTATAAGTAAACTTACACTAGGTATCAAAGTCACAGTAATTTTACCCTTTGCATCTATGCCAGCATTTGCAGTTGATAAACTGACACCTAGAAATAAATAAATAATATTAAAAGGCTATTGGTATATTCCCATAAACTGATGCCTACCATTGTGTCATGACCTGATCCTGATCTTGTTTTTATGTGATATTATTTTCTTATTGGACCTCTGACCTTTATTCATCTTTGATTTCTTTTATTGTTTGTGATTTTTGTTTATATTCTATTTATCTTTGGACCTCCATTTTTACTTATACTT
This sequence comes from Sphaerobolus stellatus SS14, assembly GCA_000827215.1. Classification (NCBI taxonomy): domain Eukaryota; kingdom Fungi; phylum Basidiomycota; class Agaricomycetes; order Geastrales; family Sphaerobolaceae; genus Sphaerobolus; species Sphaerobolus stellatus. The sequence continues at coordinate 242,360 of KN837131.1, read as the reverse complement.
CACTCAGTCACTCTTTAACTTTCGGATCTCTGTTTTTCTTATCATGCTTAATTCTCATCAGTGCCAAGCATTGCTTATGTTTTCACGTGTTTATGTTCCACATGACTTTCACGTTATATTCTCATCGGCCTCCACTTTATGTTATTGCCAGCCAACCACATTCATTATTACTCTTTCCTTATCCATCTCATCTCCATGACCCTGACTCTTATTCCTTATATTTTCTAGTCTCCATTTTAGTATATATAGCTGCATATGTATTATGGTTCAGTAGTCAGAAATCCACTTCGTTATTCTGTTAACTCCCTCCGGTCTCCATCCTTCTGTTCCCTTCCCGTTCTTCTATACTTGGCCTCTGAGTTTCCTTATACCGACTTGTCTGTGACAACCGTTGGACTCTGATCCTGTGTTCGTCTGGACTTCATTCTGAAATAAGGACAACACGTACAACTAAGGGTGCAACATATAAGTTGAAGCCAAGTCCTTTCAGTTCATATCATCTGGACTCCGAATTACTTACTCATTCTATTATATCCGGAGTCCGAAGTGACACCTAGATATCAGGATGTAACACATTGCCTGAACTTTGGGGAACTGAATTGGTGGCCAAGCTGTCACCATGGTCTTGCAGGAATGACATGGAGACATCTGGCAAGTTGAAATATGCCATCACATTGATTTGAGCAGCTACTTCAATGTCCATTTGCAATCATGCAGCCAAGACAAACTCTGGGCCCAAGGTACTGACTCCAGGAATGCTCAGGAGGGGAAGCCCGGCTTTAAAGAGGTCAATAGCTTTAGTGTCATACGTACCCTAGAAAAAGAATTGTTGATTGAGTCTGTAAATATCATATTGTACAGTCTAGGCTAACCTGCACTTTGAATTTGAGATCAAACTTGAATGATGCATCTCCTGCTAAGTCTATAAGGCCAGTGATTAGATTCCCCCAAATGAACACATTAATAAAATTGCCACTTACAAGCAAAAATGGCAGCCTAATTAGAAGACAAATCAATCTGAGTTTTTGACAATAAAATGAAGAGGTTAAAGCTTACCTCATCAACCTCAGGCAAAGGCAAAAATGATCCTGCAAGGACGTAGCTGTAGCTCAGCTGCATGTTGACATGGGCATCGACATCAATCTTTAAGTGCACAGCATCATTGTTGTTCATCTCTGTGCACTGTAAGCTTAAATCCACCAGTGTGAAACTTTGATCCAAAGTCAGTGGGATGTTGCTGGAATTATCAGATTTGTTGAAACTGGTAGCATCTGCAACATTTGAAGCAACAGATGTGATTGCAGAAGTGACATCTCCAAATATGGAGGTGACATCCCAGCAACTATGCAAATCCAGTTAATAGTTTCTTATCTAGATGAAAACAAAGAAATTATGCCTATTTAGTCTGATTTTAGATGTGAGTTTGCCTAGTCCAAGAAAGTGTCTCTCCAGCTGGAGTGCCCAACCATGGGTGTGGAAGGTGCTGAGGCTGTGATGACTCAATCCAACTGAGGGAGCATTTGAAGAGGTGATGGTGAATTGCAATTTTCCGTGACTTTAAACTGTCAATTGTCAATATCAATTAGGTATGATTAAATAATAATAGACATACAAAGATGAGATGCTAGTAATGTTGTGATCAAGTGTTAGTCCACAGACAGTTACAGGTGTGGTTTGATTCAGAGTGGCTAGCTGTTTCTTCAAATGAGTCAAAATGCTTTGATCAATCGGTTCCCATGTCTTCTGTATACAGGCAAATGGTCCTGCCCCACATTGAATGCAATAATGAGTATATAATGGAGAAAATGAGTGGGAGGTGATTTACACTGTCTGGCAGTTGAACTATGGTATCTTCCGCTCCTCCATTATCATAAACATGATGGCAGTTAGCCACTTATTCTGCTGTTCCCATGCAAACCATATGAATGTCATGAGGTCCTTGTTCCCAGTTGGCATTGCATCCCATAATTCTCCAACCGGAAGTGGGTGTGATATCTGAGAAAGGCTTGGATAAGGAGAATCACAGTAGCAATAATAAATTGTTACATACCAGATAGAACTTGTTGCAAACCATCCTGTAAATTAAGTTGAGATAAATAAAAACCACTTTAATAAATACAATCAGGACTCACAAATGTGAGTGTAGAGAAGGCCTTCTTGTCCCCATCACCGAACCAGTTGTACTCACAAGTCCCAGAGGTGCATGGTACACTCCAGTCATTCATACCCTGCACCACCTGAGAGTCCAGGGCTATCATCAACCATGTAGTATACTTCAAATGCCAGCATTATATAACATAATAATTTGTATACTAAAGTTTCAATGAAAATACTTATATTAGGCAACTGCCTCAATCTATTTTAGGTGATGGGGGATTTTTTTCCTGCTTGAATCCTTCACCTTTTATTCCCTACAGCTGCTACATTTAATCATGCTGTGGAGCAAGAATTCAAAAATCAAGTCTAGACCGCTCTGTGACTTGGAAGAAGCTACATACCCTAGAAGCAACAAGTTATATATCATTAAGTATGCTTCTTGAATGAGTATTTGATTGGAGCGGTGATTCTGGAGCAAGGCTGTGAAGGTTTCTGTCCCGTTGTTGTGTCTGATTGACTTTACTGAAGGTTGCGATCCAGGACAGCAGGACCTGCATATGATAAGAACTCCAGGATGCTTCTTACCTCACTAAATTCACAGTACTATCCCACCTCATGACCGATCATTCAAGTATTAATTCAAGAATTCATACTTAAGGTCCCAAACAGGACTTAAATCCATGCTTCTAATTTCTTCAGGGTAGAATTCTTGAATTCTGAAAGGCATACATCTCACAATTCACAGACAGGTCTAGGCCTTATTTTTTTATTTCTAGGCATGACTAATCTCGTACCCATTGAGTATATAAGAGAAAGGAAAGGGCAGGAAAAGGCATTGGACCATCCAGGACAATGCAAGGCATGTTGCATATAACAAGCAAATTCATCAATAATTTTCTGACCTTCTTATCACTAACAAGCAGGTGGGTTTCTTTGCAGTGCCGTTGTTTGAGGTCATCCTAAACCGCATGAAACATTTTTGAGAACATTTTTGCACGTCAACAACATGGTCAGCGGTTCAATCACTACCTTAGCCACTTTTTTGACTGTACTAAACAGTACTAGCTGATTTTGGAAGCTTGCGTAATGGACTGGAGGTCGACATTTTTCTCAACCTACGTAGCTTGAAGTTGCTAGCTCTCTGCTTGTTCTCTGCTGCACAAAAAATTAAGCCTGTCCAAACTCTATCAACACAAAAACAAAACTTGATGACATTATTGGAACCAGGAGCGGAACATCGTCAAGCGCGGGATTTTGCCATCCCAGTTGCGTACAAGGAACTGCGAGAGCTGAACTATAGGGACGATGTTATATTCAACAGTTAGTGGATACAATTGTAAAATAGCAGTTATATGATCATTTTGATAGTGGAAACCCGCTGGATAGGCTTGAAATGATGGGTAGGAGGCTGTAGGAGGCCGAAGTCGAATAGGTGGGCCGGGAGCGCCGGATGGGAGGCCAGAGTCGAAAATGGCGGACAAACTTGTGACTTGACATGGTAGGCTGGAGGAAAAAACGGGCCGAAAAGCTCGGATTTTAGGCCTGTTCTGACGGGCTTTTTGGTCGATTTTTGAGAGCCGGCCTTGATTAGGATAATCGGGGTCCTGTGAGTGGTCTGACTGCAATCATGGAATTAAATACCGTCAGGCGAGAGATTCAAGTATGACTGTTGCAGATATATTCCAAATAATAATTATAGGGAAGACAGTGACAATACCTCGTCAGTTGCGTCTCATTTATATGCCTTAGTATGGTGCGAATATTTCGTATGGAGTTCCAGTCACTAGATTATATTGACGCACGGCGACTCAAGAAATCATTTCAGCTCTCTATTTTTTTCTCGCTAAATTGCACTGCATTAGGCTAACTGCATTGTTGGGGTCGTTTTAACGAGTCAATGTCCTATGTGATAATAACAGCCACTTCAGGGCCCTCCAGCATTTAGATATCATGTTACGCTCCTCTTTCTTCCCAATCAAGTAATGGCTGATTTTTTTCTTCTTGACTAGCTCAGATATATGCAAGTCAAAAGATTCGTTTCAGTCATTCATCTCGAATTGGATACACACTTTAAAAGAGTATGCTGTGCTAAATCCATGTCACTGACTACATCGGCTGGGGATTTAATTGGCATGGGTGTGAATTCTAGGCTTCTATCCTATCCATAGAGTACCAGCCACCCATATGGCTCGCCCTAGCTCATTCTAGGTAATTCCGTCATGTCACTTACGCCAATTTCCTAGGTTATAAATATATTCTTATTTGAGTTCCTTATCTCTTTCCTTATTCATTGATAGATAGCAGATATGTCTATTAATTGGCATGTACTTAATCATTCGCTCATTATTGTTAAAGGCTCCTTAGTTTGCCGTACCAGCATAGGGGGGGAAATCGGGCTTCAAGGAATGTAAATTCTTCTGCACTACTGAGACGTGAGCTTTTCATAGCAAGCTGAGAACAAAACGGTCCAATTTCGCATTGAATTAAATCTTCGTTTATTTATAGTAAGCTCGTTGATTGGCGTGCAATGATTGACAGTTGGCTTCGGCTCCGATCTGTTAAGATCGACAGGTCCCTGATTAATTTTTTGGACTCCTACACCCTCCCAAGCCTTTATTAAAGACTGCCATTTCATTCATACCCAACACGTACGATGAAATCCTTTCGATCTGTCTTCTCCAAAAATTCTAGTTCCTCGCTTAACGGAACTCCCGCCAAAGCGGCGCCGGACTTTGAAACTCAGACAACATCTGGGCTAATCAAGTTCCACGAGTGGATAGCGGATTCATGGGTATGTTTTCTTCACTTTCATCCTCGTAAAAATGCTTAGGTTGCCTTTTAGGTCGTCCTATTTTCATGTCAAGCAGGCTATACGCAAAAGGGGATGTTTGAGCTTGCTGATAGAGCCTCCGAATTCGAAAAACGGAATGTCAAAATCCTGGGGATTTCTACGAACGGGCTGGATGTACATCGTAAATGGGTTGCTCTGGTGAATCTTAGCTTCATAACGAGCACTGAGGGAAATAACAGATTTGAGATTGTGAGTTGTGTCATTATCCTTCTCCGAAGGCTGCTGATCACGCAGTTATCAGGCTGCCGATTTGGACGGTAGTATATCTACGAAATACGAGATGCCGCTTCATGCGATATATTCGGATGAGACTAAATCATCGGTAAGTGGAATCATCTTTGCTAGTCGACGCTTCACCAACGTGGTCCTATTAATTAGAAAAATACTGTGATCCTCATCGATCCAAAGAAGAATATTCTTACCACCTTTCTCCATCCGGCTTCAGTCTGTCAAAAGTTAGACGAACTCATTAAGTAATTATCCCTTGTTTTCTTCTTGATATTATTCATTCATACTCCCATTCTTCCTAGAGCCATCGATGATCCGGACTCCGTCACATTAAACGTGATCCCTACTGTCAATGGCAATGGACACACAACAATTCCTTCACCTCAGTTACCTAATGGAAAATCCATAGACGATGATAAAGGAAGCGGAAAATCACTTGCCGGCATCGCTGGTAGAGCTCTCGACAGAGTCTCGACCTTCGCAGTTGTCGCAGCTGTAGACACATTTGTCGATCCTATCTGGACAAGCCCATATCTTCAAAATACCACCCAAGTATTAGAATCAGTTTCTGATCTTGGCCGAACGCTGCCTTTCGTGGCTCCGGTGTTCATGCTGTTCAAGATCATGGTTGACATCGAGAGGCGTGCTCAAGAGGTCGATGTAAAGTGTCGCGATCTAGTCGAACGTGTTACATTCATGCTTAGTCATTTGACCGCATTGAAGAACATCGAGATCACGGAGGCTACCAGGACCGTTATCGAGCGAATGAAGGTCATCCTCATAGACGCTACTGCTTTAATTGAAGCATATCGTCGCCAACGACCGGTTGCTCGCCGCTTAAGCTTGAACAATCGAGAGAAGTTCAGCATGTGTGCCGACAAGGTCAACCGCTGCTGTAATGACCTTATGATGTGTCTTCAAATCCAACAAAGTGGTCAGTTGGATGTCATCACGCGTTCGGTACC
>KN837131.1:211616-229993 GCA_000827215.1 Sphaerobolus stellatus SS14 | reverse complement strand
CTTACCTAAAGTCTATTGAAACTTTATTGCTTGCCCAAAAAACTCTCAGAGAGCGTGAAGTAACAAAACGCCGTTACGCCAAAGTGGCGCCGCGGCAACACTATGCAGCGTGCGTGTGACTTCGATTTATAGAAAGAGAAATTCAGCGAGTAAAGAAAAATTCGCAAAGCTGGAGTTGAACCCCCAACTATAAATACTAAAGTATTAAATATGTGAACGATGTATGTGTTTGACTTCGGTTTATGGAAGAGAAATTCAGCGAGTAAAAAAAGACGTACAGCCAGAATCGAACCCCAGCCCCAAACACACAATAACCTATCACAGCTCCCAACTATACTAGCTAGCCTTCATACAATATGTATTGGCAGCACCTTCATGTCCGCATTCTACATCCGACTTCATAGCATAGACATCAGGAGAGCTGCGAAATTTAGGTGTATTACATATTGTATTTTTAATATATATATAAATGACGCTGATATCCTCATTATATACGACTATTAGGAGAAACTCGCAGCCTACAAAACACCCATCGAACATTATTCGAGGACACGCGGGACCGTGTTACGTAAGGCGTCTAAATGTTGGATGGGGGGAGACGTAGGATAGCTGCATATGAGTAGGATGAGTAACATGTTGGACAATACACCCTGAATGCTTTGTTTCCACTCTTTAATATTCTATCCTTTGTCTAACAGTCGTCTCATTCCTATTCCATATATTCCATTGTTTCCTTTATCTCTCCTTTGTATGCATCGTACCACATTTACTGTTCTCACTACGTATATAACATCTCATGTAGGAACGCCCACCTCAGTCACTTATCTGTGTACTGAGGTGAGCCGTATCCGAAGCTTCGCATATTTTCATATTTACTGATATTTTTCCTAGATACATACTTTGTTCTAGGTACTGTTACATTGCAATATAGAGTCACTTATCTGTGTACTGAGATACATACTTTGTTCTAGTTATACCTTTCAACATAACAGTGATGGTAGGCGTAGGGCATCGCTGTGGTCGTGGATCACAACCTCGTTGCTGCAGTCCGGAGCGACTTGGGATGCCGTCGGCGCTTGAGCTTGGCACTGATGTTGAGGCGGCGTTGATGACGCGGATGAGGGGGCGATCATAAAAGTCCCGCCCGAACAAAAGTGCCCGCTGAGTCAACATTCCCAGCCCCAACTTTATTCCCCGGACAAGGGCATTAAGCGTCGAAGTCAGTTTCTCATCATAAAAAAAAATCAATAAACACCCTTATTTTTTATCCATGTAAAGTTAGGAAGCCGATTTAGAGGAAATAAAATTTATTAGAGTATTTATTCGAATTTAAATTATATATAGAGCAAAGTATAGACCATCTACTACTGTTTAGCATTATCTGGCCTTACAAGCATAGTGTCCCGTGCTATGTGTCTCAATCCATCCACCGCTGAGACCAGTTTAGTTAAAGATTCTTCTGAAATACCATCCAGCAAGTCATCATTATCAGCCCGTACCCAATAATCAGCGCCGTCCAAAGCAGAGAGCCCCTCATGAGCCTTCGCTACCAAATGTCTCTTCCGTGCCCGCTTATCAACTAGTGACTCCCCTTCATCTATCTCGAGTGGCCTACTGAAAGGCCGTCGTGTGGTCTCACTAATCAGACGGCACGGACAGGACAAGGCTATATTCGTTGCGGGAAATAAGAAGTAAGTACAGTGATATAGCTACATGAAAATGTGAGAATAAATACCTTTGTTGCGGGAAATAAGAAGTAAGGAGCAACGAAGTGAAAAAGGGATTTATAAGGGATCGGGAATGTGCACGTAATGTGAAAATGTGACTGTAAAGTTACTGTGTCGTTCGATGACAGTCAGCATATATGCGTGTGGAATGTATGCGTGTGGTGAGCTGCTACAGCGGGCTTACACCTACGGGCTGGAATGATCGCATGCGGAAGGTAGATGGCATAATTCTCACAACGTTAGAGTCTAAGCCCATCCCCTTACGGCGCCAGCGAAATCAACCCAGTGCAGGTTCCTAGTTGAAAGTAAACCACTAGATATTTAATACAATAATATATTTGCAATCTTATTACATCGTCAAGGCTACATAGGACCGCATGATACTGTTACGAGGGTGCACCCTAGGGACACTACGCCTCTGATGCGGAGCACGCCGTACGTGGCGGGAGGGCCTCCTTGCGGCACCGGATCCTAGGGGTGGCATGGTGACACAAACCAGTCATCCCCGCCTCCTTAGTAATTCGAGTTTACGAGAATGGAGAAGGAAAGGGTGTTATGAGGCCGATATGAATGCCCTTTTGTGAGTCCCAAGCGTATCCTAAGTATCTGTCGATCACTTATACTACAAACAGTAACATCCCGGCGCTAAGCGTTCGGTTGTCCCCGGTTCTGCTTTCTTATTGGTGCTTCACCCATTCCATGACGTGATCACGTTGACTGCAGGAATCATGCTTACGTTGCTTTTTTTACTTGCATTGTCTTTTCACATGCTAATTCCAATGTCTTTTCACATGCTAATATCAATGTCTTTTCACATGCGTCGGCTTTGCTTTGTGGTATATAAACCGCGTCAAGCTGTCCTCTTTCCTTGTCCCTTCTCTATCTCTCTCTCCTCTCCCTCTACGTCTCTCAACTCTCTCTCCTCTCTCTCTCCATCTCTCAAAATGTTGCGGTGGCGTACCTTACCTCTCCTGAGCACCACTGCGTCCATTACGGGATGTTATGGTTGAAAGCTCATCTTGTATTGGAGAAGTTGCGTGATATGTTCGAGGAGACAATGCCAGAGAAGTCTATTGGAGGAGCCGTTGAGTACCAGGACATTGTGTTCCTGCACAATCTTTTCCGCTTGAAGGCAGGATGTCCTGTGAACGAACAATGTACTTTTCACATTTTCTCTCATTTGCTCTTTTCGGTTTACTAACGTTATTGTTTCAATTTTCTGCTCTGCTTTTACGCCTTTCTAGATAAAATCACAGAATGCGAACATACGAAAAGTGACTGTTTAATTGAAGAAAATGAAACGAGTAAGCAACTTGACTTATCCAAATTAAACCTATCCTAACGATATTTTGTTAATCATAGACATCTGTTGGCCTGCTATGAAATATCGTCCCATAGAAGTCAAGACTACTTTGCGCAAATTCTCGCCTTCGCTTATTCCAGTTTATTCCGAAACTGGTAAACTTATTCAACCCTGTATGGTCCCTCATTATCTTGCCGGAGAGTTCGTCAAGGTGGATTTCAAAATGGAAGCGATCGAAACGAATGTGATAACGATCGAGGCCGTGCCTCTCAGGATTACCGTTGTCAAGGATATTTTCGAAATATGTATATAGTCTATTGCGCGCGGAACAAGTGTTGTTATTATACTTTCTTGTTCATAATAAAAGGAATGCATGAACGGTCCCTTCAGGTAGTATAATTTTTTTGCGTATGTAGTTTTCAATCTGTCCCTGACAGAATCTGTCTGATGACTGATCAGTATGATCGATGCTCGTACATAATCACAGGTAACTGACATGTGTTCTAGTATCAATTCCTAATATTTACTAATCCACTTAAGGTATTATTACTTCCGATAATATGAGTTTGCTTTAAATAAGCAGGATACGATACGACAATAATGATAAATATGGCTAAACAGGATTCTACTCTGTCGAATATCTTAGACTGCGAATTCGCTGATGATCTCTTCTGGAAGAGAAAAGGCGACTTCGCTGCACTGGTCCATGTCGCAAATCACAACAAATACGTAACTCTGAGCGTATACTGTCAGCCTATCCTCTCTCGTCCAACCTGGTGCACCTGCGATCTACCTCTTACTTTCCTTCCATGTTGTCTTCGTTTCGGGCAACCTCATCTAGAATTAGGCACGACAATGGAATGGACTCTTCTCCAGCAAGAAATGAACAAGATCGTACACAAAATCGGTGACGTAACAACCAACACCATTATACCCCAAGTTTTCGAGGGGTGTCAGTTGCGAACCGAATACACTTTTTATCACAAATCCCAAGACGCTGCATATAACACCCGTGAGAGACTCGTTGCCTGCTCCGTAACAATTGGCTAAATGCGTAAATTCACAGACCACCCGAATTTATGTCTCTGTGAATACTCGCTCAAAGGGAATGTGTCATGCTATGAAGTCTGTCCTGCGCAAATCACCGTCTCTTCAGGTGTGTTCAGTCATTATGTCATAAACTGTAATGTAGCTAACATTGTGTGTGTTGTGTGTTCATAACAGCTGGCGATCCGACATCCATTTGTTGGCCGGTTAATCCTGACAAGTACGATGCCACGATGAAGTGGGTATCCGATGTGGCCATACGGCCTCTTCCTGTATACAATCAAGCTGTACAGTTGATGAATCCGTGTTGGTCAAACGAGATCCTAGTCGGGAAACTCGTCAAGGTGAACTTCACCTTGTACGCTGAGCGATGCAACAATCCCACCGTCCATGTACGCGCCCGTTTGCTGAGTATCCACATATTGTAGTATAGTATAGTTAAGGTGAAATCATTATAATGTAACAAATGATAGAAATTTATTAATTACTTTTACTGCTGAGCACTTATGATATCGATGACTAATTAGGGAACCCTCAAAGAGGGTGACACAATATACATCAGGGCTGAAAGCAGTTTTGTTCTATGATATATGGGGCTTTAAATTTCTTTCTTACCTTTTGCGTTTGTAGGAATACAAACTTTTGGGTGTATGTGTATTATACATGACAAAAACTTTTTTAGCGTCAGCTTGTGAGTATTGATTGGACAATTGTATTAGATCGACCAATAATAAGTCGTCGGGATAAAGATTTCTCGAGGCGGGGACTGGCGCTTGCGCCGCTACCGATTATATACCAACCTCTATATCGAATTAATCAAAAAAGATTTCATATTACACATCCATCATCCTCCTCCCCCTACATACCTCGAACCTAAGAGAGCGGGTAGGAGCCGTTCATACAGCATCCCGGCGTGGGGCACGTCTGTACGGAGCTGCGTTCGTAGCCTCGGCGTCTCCCATATGCTGCCGCCAAGAGGCACTGCAACAGCCCTACTCCAGTACATCCTTTGCAGTGGACGTACCGTTACTACCGTACGCCTACGTTAGCAGAAACGCCAACGCCGCCTGCTCCGACTTCAGCAGAATGCATTACCGTATGCCAGCAACATTTGAGGCCTCATAATATATACCTTATACCACATTGCAGGCTGTTTATTAACTCCTGCTCGATGTCTACTCACTCGCTTGCTCTCAGTTTTCAGAGATCCCATCACCCCTCCCAACGAACCTATGGCGTAAGGGCGCTATTCCGAGGTAGCAGCACAACCCCGTACATTCCTAGAAACGTACGGTGGCTTATGGCAGACGAAGCGGTCCATCGTATGATCACCTCGAGCACAACGGTAACCGCCACCATATGGCACTACGTCTCCACTGCACAGAGCACCCTAAGCTGGAGCAAAACGTACCATCGCTCTATTCCGTGCATCGCGAAGCTGCAGCCTGCTACGCCGGTGCGACATTACCAGCACGTCTGTACCATACGACTACACCCCAAGACCGCCATATCCACCGTACGGCAGCATCGTACCTCTCGTTGCTCTCCCTTCACATATCAAATAAAAAAGCGCACCTCTTCATGATGACATGGGTGTTCATTACCTCTTTCATTTGCCATCATATAGTGACTAACGTGCGTCTCCTGCAGGAGCATCCAGCCTGCCCACCGTACGGTACAGCCGTCTCCTCCACATCCATCACAGAATTGTAGTTGCAAGCAGTTTACTAAGTCAAGATAAGTTAACCACTCCGTTGAGCAGCTTTGCAGAGAACGCTGCCTCCCGTATGGTAGATCCGTCTTTCCCAAACCCACGCATGACGTACGGTGGCTCCGACGCCCACATTGCAATAATCTTCTATGAGCAGCGAAAATCTGATATACCACACAGTACGCTTACTAGCTTGTTTTTGCAGCACCCAGTGTCATAGATATGGCCTGAAGGTACCTATGTAATAAATCAAAGTTATAAATATAATATATAGACTCAGATGTCCTTAACAATACAGGCAATATATCCACAACTAACATCCCCCACCTCATCCTTCTCCTTTGGCCACAGCACCCTGTAGCGCATCGTCGGCCGTCGCTGCGCCTCCGTCTCCAACTACCACTGGTTGTTGAGTATTCGCTGCATCGGCAACGGCAACCATAACCTTTGGAGCACCACTCATACGACCAGAGCTTAATGAAATCAATGGTTAAATAGTAGCTATTAATTCAAACTTTGTAAACCTACCTCGGTGCACCCTCACTGTCCGCTGCAACCTTTGCCTCGACAGTCCTCTTACGTCCAGCCACCGTCTTTCCATGCTTGGTACTTTGCCAAACTGCCTCGTCGCTCTGGAGTGGTTCATTCCGTTTCCTTTTACAAAAAGTTCAACATTATGCACTACAATTATAAGTTAACATACATACTTTGGTACAGCTCCAACATTTCTCTTCTCGTCAACAGCAATCATCTCCGTGTCGACGGTCACAGTGCCTTCACCAGCCACTTTCGGCTTCTTCACAGCATGACGGTCTTGCTCCACTGGTTCACCGGGAGGCTTCCTTTTCCTGTCGAGCACTCAGCAACTCAAAGAATGCATATCAAATCATGTTACTCACCTCTTCTCGTCAACAGCAATCATCTCGGTGTCGACGGTCACAGTGCCTTCACCAGCCACTTTCGGCTTCTTCACAGCATGACGGTCTTGCTCCACTGGTTCACCGGGAGGCTTCCTTTTCCTGTCGAGCACTCAGCAACTCAAAGAATGCATATCAAATCATGTTACTCACCTGACAGGTGCGACAATAGCCTCCTCGATGTCTCCATCACTGCTTGTACTATCGAGAATGCTATGTCGATATATGCCCCATTAACTCTCCATCATTCAGACGTAGACTCACCGATTAACAATAACCCGCCGCGAGCTGTGAGGCACAGAGCTAATGACCGGTGTGTTGGGTGGGGCTGTCCTATCATATTATTTGCACTAAAAGCAAAAAAACAACGAGGCGCAGAAGAAGTAACGACCCATTAGCATCCCCGAGGCGCAACTAGCATGAGCCAGCAGCAGGCTTCGTTTCCTTGATAGCTTTTATCGCCATTCGATGCGCCCTGACAGAACGTCAAGAACTGGAGTCCATTCGACTTGTGAAATGTCAACAACTGGCAGTGGTGATGCCGTATCGAATATCAGTTCATGAACATCGTCATCCAAGGCGGTTATAGGTTGGGCCATGTCCAGAATCCGATACTGTAAAGTGTAAAGGTAGAGTGAATACAAGCCAAGCCAGCATCAAGAACCACTCACGAAATTCATCTCTGCAAAACGCTCGCCACACTCGATAAAACACACACTGCCAGCTGTTGTAGCGCCGAATTCTACCACTTCATCGTCCTCCCAGTCGATTGCGGCTTCTCGAACTTCAAAGTCCTCTTTCCACTAACATCGCAATGTAAGCACGGCTTCTTCGCTTCGAGAGATGAATGCTTACCGTGTTAATATCAGCCACGTACACAGGACATATATCCCCTGGGAAAACCTGTAGTGTTCGTCACGTTCGTCGCTCGCAGAGTTGCTGACATCGTTGCCAGGCGCAGAAGTGCGGCGTTTGGCCTTCGCCTTTCGCCTTGGGCAAAGGGTTGGGCGGCCCGACTGAGCCCGGCTGCAGCTAGAACCGGGCCGACCGGCTAAATAAATACAGTAGATCAGATAAGATTAACGTGAGGTTACAGTAATGAGCGATAAGAAAGTAAGTAAGTATACAACTTCCGTTGCATCTGTAGTTGAACGATGCATTCGTCGTCGTGCTCGCAATTTGATCCGGTTCCTCTTCCATGACGATGGGTTTGCAAGGACGTTGACACAATTGAGTATGGGGAAGGAGGAGGGTATATGATACCCTGCTGGGAGGATGTTCGAGTGGAGTTGACGGTGGCAGTGGCAGTGGCAGTAGCAGTGGCGACGTATAAGAGAGATTTTGTGATTGCTGACGTGACAAGTATAGCTTGGTTTTGCACAATGCATGAAAGAAATAATCCAATCAAAGACGATGACGACGACAAAAATAATGAGGAATGGAGACATGCTTGCATTACATCGATCATGTCAGGTCCAACGTCCAAACTGCACGTTCTATCCTCAAAGTTGATTCGGCTCCCTCACTATCCAACGCAGTCGAGAACTGTCCTCCTGCCAATCAACGAACTGGCCAAATCCCACATCCCGGCGAAACGGTCTTGTATTGTCGTAACCACACCGAGTACTGAGAGTATATGAACTAGACGCGTTCGTCGACCTATACGCTTGAGTATGCAACCATCATCGCAGTCGCAGTCGCAGTCGCAGTCACAGTCGTGACAGCTGCTGGTTTCCTCGCCATCCAAAGAGGTGAGGATGCGACAGGTGCAGTCCGTGATGCGTTGGAAGCCTCCGTCATCCCAGCAGAAGGCAAGCTTGATCCCATCGCTGATCCAGTCTTCGGGCCCGATGCCGCTCCAATAGCAGCGACGCAGGTAGGGGCAGGTCGTGTTCTCCTTCGCAGCCTTCCCATCGCCAACCTTCTTTCCAAGATCAACTCAAAGACACCCGAAGTCGCAATGCCCACCGAACACATCAAACATCCCAGCGAAACCGGCACCCAACCGAAGGCTCTACATGGCATGTTCTTCCGTCCCGCTCCTGTCGCTGACATGGACGTTGTGGTTGGCATGCCGTCACTGGAGTCCTTGCATGGATGAAACACAAGTTGGAGGAATGGGATGCGCTAGATGGCGTGACGGCGAGAGATGATGTGGGTGGTGATAGTGGGAGTAGATGGGGTGCAGGGGGATGAGGAAGCACCGTATAGAACTTTACCAAAGCAGTACGGACAATAGTGCTTGGTAGGAATATGGAGTTTATCGCGCCGTCGTCGTCGTGGTTATAGGTTGCGTGGCCGTCGTCACTAAGCTACGTGGGAACAGCTGTCTTGGGCGGGTCTCATCATCGTTTGGACTTGGGACTTGCTGCGTGAGCCACTTATGTGTTCGCCGTGTGCTTGTCTGTAGATGGATAAGTACGTATATATCTAGATAACGGGAAGCGCGTTTAGCGGTATGAGCAAGGAGATCGATAAAAGAAAAGGTTAACTTACAAGCTTGAACCGATCTTTCGCAACACCAATATGATCCTCGGCAGCCTATCCACCAACGAAACTCAGCGAACGCAACGTCTTCGTATGTTCTCGATACTCCTTCGATACCCGCCGTTTAACGACACTTGGTCCGAGAATCGTAGTAAGCGACGACGCAAGTCATGGACGCCTAGGAGCCGGTGTAGGATGGATGACCTTTGCATTGGTAGTATATACGGGGTTCAATTGTTATCAATGGAGAGTAAGAAGTTGAAGACGAGGTTGATGAGATGATGGTGGTCGATGAAGACGAGTTGGGATGGCGGGGTGAGAGACTTGGGTGAGAGAAGGTGTCGCATTGGATATGTGTCTTGGGCGCGTCGAGATTTCCTTGATCAATTTGTAGGACGTCAATGAGATATGTATATACACTCACCTTTCTCAACCGACCAATAATCGGCTGCTCATCGTCTACACTGCCAGGTATTACCTCCTCGAACTTCTCCTTTCTTTGATTGCTGGGAAGCAACACATTAGGCTGGGTAACTGGGGTAGGTGAAGACGAGGGAGCGTATTCATAATAGTGGTAGGGATACAATTGGGCTTGTTGATAGTAACTTGATTGGGACGAAGATTCATGCGAAGGTGAAGCGAGACCGGGTGAGCTACCACCACCTTCGTCCTCAAGCTTAGATTCATCTGACATTTGGCAAGGAGAGTCGAAAGCAACTGTGAACCATGCACAGGAATTAATTTCGCTTTTTATTTTAGATTCCTAACATCGGTGAACGGAGGCTGTTCAACAAATCAAAAAGAGTATATTAATAGAGTAGCCTTTCGAAGGAAGGCTCATACGTCACCATAAACCAGACAGGGCGCTTAGCTCCGCAGCAGCTTCAAACTTTCAAGAAGGTTCAAGTTCGAACCTTCTTTATCTCAAACCACCATGTCCCCTCGACTGATACGCCTGCCTGCCTGCCTGCCTCTCCTTTCTATGCTTGTCCAATCTTCCAAGCCTTTGCGTGTAATCTTGAGTGGCCATTGTCTATGTGTGACATTAGTGCGCGAAGTTATAGCTTGGTCTGTTCGACGCTTATCACTAATGCAAAATATTGGATCTCAGCCTTGAGTTTGGATTGACTATGGTAAAGTCGGCCTTTACTACTGTAAGTTCTTTCCAGCCTGTGAATTTTTAAATACTAACTTGTGTGTTATAAGAAGGTTACGACATGCTATCATATATTGCGCTGTCCTTGCTTTGGTAAGTCTTGGTAATCAGCACATTTTACTACTCTATAGATAAGGAGGACAATCAGGGAGCCCGTCGTCCTATATGTCTGGATGGTGAGTTCCCGGTGAGTGTCATTGTTGTTGGTATTGAGATATCGATTGATGAGGTCTTTTCATGCAAGCTGCACTCATGAGTGCCATCTACGAAGAATAAAGTACGTCTACTGATCCTCCATTTCATTCAAGGTACTGATCGTTTTTGTTTCCATCGTTTTTAGGTGCCATTGTTATGTCTTTGCTCAGTATGAACGAGACATCGGGTATGTTATACATTACCGTATTATTTTTTTGTATTTACTAATCACATCTTAGATGCACTGCTCTACATCTTTTGAATCATTTGCGCTCTGCCTCTTCATAAATTAATCCTCGTAGGTTACTTTATATTGGTATTTTGACCAATCCTGGACTAACTTCCATCGTTCTTCAGGCGACATGTAGTGCTCCTCTATACAAGCCTTGAATGTATCAGGTTGAGAACTGCCCTATCCTGCTTGCTAATGTTTATTTCATTTCAGGCTTACTTTATCGGAATGGGGAAAAGTATAGCGGATGATATACACCGACTATGTGAGTGTATCAGACTTGCGTCGCTTATAGTTACTGAATCTTTCTTGCTGGAAGTGGTACTGTACCGACAAGGCTAAGTGTCATGCTGCTCTCAGGAGAGACGGAAGAAGGCTTAATGGCTTGCGAGTTTGATTTTGAATAGAACCTTTGTACTCTAGAGTAATCAATATACTATATGATTTCGACAATTATACATGGATTGATTATATATAATAGCAGCCAATAGTATCCTGTAATGTAAACTGAGGCCTGGGAGGTGTTACTCAGCCTCGGTAGTCTGAGACTAACTTAGACTGCCTGGGACTACCTTAGCACGTCTGGGACGGCCTGACGGGCCTGACGAGGCCTGGGATTGCCTGGGATGCATGGCCAGTCTGGCCAGCCAGCCAGAAGCTTTGACCATCGTCAGGCTGGCCGACTCGTACTCTATCTGATGACCTGGTCAGGCCCGACCGAGCCTGAAGACCCATTTTGGATTTTTGCGACAAGGATATGATCAGCATTGAGCAGCTTGAACTGCATGGAACTGTTGGAGTCACAGTATACTGGTGGAGAAGATCCTTGATGACGAGAACGTTGCAGGTCAAGGTTGATTTTAACATCAAGCCTGGGTATGAACTGAAGGTGTTATCAGTGAGACCCCACACTGCATACATGAGGGGAAACAGACAGCAAGGGCCGTGCATCACAACTCACAAAAATTGGTAAGGGCTCAGCATTGGTTTAATATATTGATGGATCTGTTCCAGCCTCCAAGATACCATGTCTATTGCTTGTGCATGTAAGCATACATATGTAAGAAATACTCTTTATCAATAAGTTTTGAGGTTTGTCTTGCTGCTACTCTCTTGTTCAAGGACTAAGCCATATGATGGCAGAGTTTTGAAGATACAGTGATGCGTCCATTTTTTCACCCAAACTAATTATAAGCTACTTAGTAGGCCCAAGAACATAGACTAATATATGCTGTACAGCTTCCAATACAATGTTCAGCATGACTCGACAACAAAAAACCAAAACAGGAAAATTCGACAAAGTACAGTGTATGGGGCACAATTACAATGAGCAAGGTAAACATTTAATATAGGAATCACGCACTAGTAGGATATAATCATCACAATATGCTTGATAAATAAACATGTTGCAAGTGCATACACATTTCAATAGTCAAGCAGTCCTTCAGAACAGCCAGGTTGCCAGAGCATTAATTCTCATCTGATAACCATTGAACCATTCTACTGGCATTGCACAAAGGATGATGTACTTATCTTTTTTATTGCCTTTTTTCATTGGCCCCATATTTACTTGTAATGTACTCAACAGTTTCTCTCTGTCTAATCGCTCACTAAATGGAAGGATAGTTTTTTGATAATTCTTACTATTTAAGAACTCTTATAGGTATACTCTGAAAGCATTCAATGGCATTCGACCTGCATGCATTGTTGAGCCTGGGAGTTTCTGACATAATTGGCACCTTGACCTCTATCTCACCATGGTAGCTTTACTGTTGGAACTCTTCTGACTTTGATCACCTCAGCATACCTGGTGTTGGTGCAGATATCTTGACATGGAGAGGCAATCAGTGTGTGGCTTCTCATCAGGCTACAAACTAACTCTTTTCCTGCAGAAACGCTGCAGTATGTCACAGACATGGCTTGTCAGGAATTGAGTGTATCACTATATGGCCATCTTTGAGGAGAATGTAAAACCGTTCGTCCCTATCTAGGCCAAGGTGGTCAAGCTGCATACCAGTGTGTGTTTCGATATCCTTACCTTCTCATGCAGCATCTAATTATCGGCACAGTTATCATAATAACGGACTTGTGATAGGGTTGATTTCAACTAGGGGGTATATTAGGTTGTTGGAACAGGATAAGAAGGTGAGGAAGGCAGGGCAGGTGGCTGTCTATGAGATGGAGAATGGTGGCGTTGTCAAAGGATTGCATGGGACACCAAGCTGGGATTGAGATACCTGTGCATCGGTTGTCCTTGCTGCACAATCAATATTAAGGGTGTTACACTTTCATATCATTCACCATTGTTGAAGGCTTCCACAAAGAATGTGAATGTGAACAAGAACAGACGCAGCTCAAGTTGAAGATATTTGGTGTTCAACCACTCGCTGTGTTGCTCTTCTTGCTCTTCTTCCACACCAATACAGAGTCTTGAATGCCCTCACATTCGCAGCTACAAGTGCAATACGAAAGGATGTCGACATCCTCGTAGCTGCATTAGGAATGGGCCAGCATCTTGTCATCGCTGCCAGCGAAATTTGCATCCCATCTCTAGTCCAACTTCAAACTCGGAATCCTCTCCTCCTCCCCCTCCCTATCTTGCTCCTCACATTCTGATGTCTACCCGGATCTCACTGCTCCATGCGTTCGAGCCCATTCCATCATCTTGCGTGCATGATGCCTTCTTTTCAAGTACTTCTTTAATAAGGATGTGTGGACGATGATGGGTGGACTGTGGAGGGTACGGTTAGTGTTTATATGAAGCATTGGTGTAGGTTATGTGGAGAGAGAGCAGAACGAAGTTGAGTGAGTAGTTTTGTTTATGAAGTGTTTGAAGTGTGGTTCTCATTTGGCTTGTTTTCTGTAGATGAGATTGAAAGTGCACAAGAGCTGATTGATCTTATCTTTGATGTTTTAGCTGTTGCCGTACCTTCTATAGCTTTACAATCTTACTATATTGTATACTGACTCCTATATCAAAGTGAACTCCTCAACCTTAATTTGCTTCTCCTTCCTCTTTCGCTACATAACTATTCAAAACATCATCTCCATCCTCGCACATGCACCCACCTTAATGCTGTGCCCACCATCTCCCTCCAAGACTACATTGTCTGCAATCCCGAAGCTGTAATGAAATCCTGTCTCTTTGACCTAGGACATGAACATGGTGAACACGATGTCGAGTTGCTCATATCATCTCTCGGAGCCTTCATCCGGGCAAGACAAGCTGATTATACACCTGTGACATGGGCAGGAGTGTTAGTTGACGAGCTGATGGAGAAGTATAAGGACAGGGTGTTCCGGTCCGGTCCCGGCAATGAGGAGGGTGTTTAAGTCCAGGGAAAGAGGAAGTCTGCAGCTGTGGGCTAGTTCGTGTATTCTGTCAAATTCTGCTCCTGTAGGTGCGGCAGCATGTGGTGATGATACTTTGTGATGGGGATGGATGGGGATGGACAAGCTGGGAAGCTAAGGATACTCCTGCCATTGGGCTGCCTGAGTCAGCTTGGAGAGCTAGGCTGCATCTGAGCTTCCAAAGTACATTATCATTCTTGATACCTTCGATTCATTAAACTAATGACATCATATAGGGTTGACATGAAACCAGGCCGAAGAAGCAGGTCAAACAACCTGAGGGCCCAGTACACCCTGTCTTCTTTGTCAACCCTTCACACCTGGTACAATGTTACTACAGGCATCACCAGTTTCATCACCATAGAAGACACAAGCTATGCCTCAACGATCCTCTATACCTGCAGTAACAGCCACCTCCTATGGCGCTTAGACTCCCGTTTGGGTGCTGCGACACCCACAAGACCAAAGCAACAGTGAACTCAACTTCAATTTGTTGCTGGACCGTTCAACCAGCCACCCGGACCTATGTTTGTTGCTTCGCTGGGTATGAAGCGGACCTGACTGCGTGCCCATCACCGATCTCCCCTTTGCTGTCATCTAACAACAGCAGCTTGGTCTCGGTTAGCAACCTGCAAAAGAGAAGAGGAGCTTAAGAGAGATCCAGGAGGAAAGGAGGCCGAAGCGGGAGCAAGACATTTTTTGTGATGGGGTGCGGAGGAGTAGAGAGACAGAGGCAGTGTTGGGGGGTGTGGAGAGTTCAACGAGTGGAAGTGCGGGTGTCAGTGGTAGGAAGAGGAGTGGGAAGAGGAGACAGCGGTGGCGGTGGAGAGAAGCAGCAGCAAGGTGGATTTATCTGATAATTCCTTGAAAATATCCTATTGCCCATAAAAACATGTGTCGGCCCATCTGAGATGTGGGAAGCATGACTACTATCCCACCACAGAAAGTTGCACACCTCTCTAGAAGCTACTCATCGCAAAAACTTGAGGGATACACGGAAGAGGGGGTCAAGGGGTAATCAGACATATAATATAGGTATATAAATACACTTTGCATTGCAATCAGGATGTGACAGAAATGCTTGATGAGTAGGAGGGTCTGCTGTTGAGTGAAATCCACCTTCCTGCTTACCACACACTTTCATTTTTTGCTTCTAGGGCTTCTTGCATTGATTTCTGTCATTGCCACATATTGACCTCTCATTTGTTATTGTGCTGGTGGGATGCTGAAGTGACTTGTCATGCTCCCATTTTGAGGTGAGGATGAGACATGGATGCTTGGCACTTACATGCTCATTAGCAGAGTTCAAATGTGTGTGGCTTGTCCTCAACCTATATTCTGACCTCCCTCTTTCATAATGTCCATCTCATCCTCTATCTCATTGAAGTGTGCTCTTTCCAAGAGCTGTGTTACTACCATGTCTAATAGCTCATGGATGAAACACGTGTGTACAGAGCCCCCCACTTCCCCCATAAAACAACAAAGGGCCATCCTCAATGAACAGGATGATGGCTTCAAAGAGGCAATCACCACTGTGGTTGAAGAACACATCATCAAGGATACCACCTGGTGCACCTTGCAGAAGAGGTATGGGGTGGCAGAGGTGACATTATGGGGTCACTCAGCAAGAAGAACCACACAGATGCCCACAAGGGCCAAGCACATCTCAAGAAGGATGAGGGGCTAGTACTTGTTGAGTACTGCAAGGTTCAAGGTCTCCTTGCTCAACCCTTGAGCTCTCTTGGGCTTCACCAACACGTGTATGAGCTGAGCAGGAGGTCAGCAAGGGAGGAATGGGTGTGTCAGTTCTTCAAATGACATAATGATGTCATCAATATGAAAACTGCTCGTGATCTGGATCCCAAGCATGCCACTGCCTTCTCCTGAGAGATAGTGACACATTTTTTCACTCTCCTCAAGGGCGAGGTCATCGCTCTTGGAATTCCCACCCACAATATCTTCAACTTCAACAAGAAAGGCATCCAACTAGGTGGGGGATGCAAGAACATTAGAACCAAGTATATCTTCTCAGCCACTGACATAAACTGCTATGTCAAGAAGAGTGACAACCTGGTATGGGTCCTCCTGGAGTGCGTCTTGGGAGTGGGGAAGAATTGTCTGCCTACTTTTGTCTTGCCCATCTGCTGCTGTAACATTTTGTGACCAGCAGGTCTTTCAGTTAGTGTGCAACTTCTACCTTTTCATGCAGCAAGTTGTTGGCATGGCACTCACAATTCTAATGTGCTTGTAAAAGTATCTTAAATGTATCTTAGACAAATAAGGTATAATATATTAAATTTATGTGAATATTACATGAGTGTTTGAGGTTCCAGCAGCAAAATGACTGATGTGCGTGACTTCCTGTGGTGGGATAGTATGTCTCAACTTACCAACCCTTGAAAACCCATACTGAACCAAAGACCTGTGGATCAAAATTTGATTATGACATTCTTAAGCTCACACTTGTTGGGCTCTATAATTGAGACATATATTAAAGAAATAAAGAAATATTGAGGAAAAGAAGAAAAATAACATCCAAAGCCCATTACCGAAAAGCAAAAAGTGGTGTCCATAAAGCTCGCTTATTTAATAATATGCCTGTGCCAAGAGTGGGGATTAAAGAACACATTTTGGTGCTCTTAGCAGTTTTAGAGAATGCTGGGATAGAGGGGGCAGTCAACTGGCACTAGGAGCCTGAAAAGGTTTTTCCTTGTGTCCTGGCTGGATCGTCACAGCTAACACCATCATCCTGGTGTCCCACTCAACAAATGAATTCATATGACTGGAGCTTTTGTTTTCACTGATATTGACTCCTTCCATGAAAACTGCCTGAGTACCTTAGACTATCAACAGAAGGATATGCCATCTTGGAGAAAGACACTTCAGATGAACATTCCTTTTTCCCTTCCTGATACCCAGCACACAGGAGGAGTTTGTTCACTCAATGTTAGTGAAGGGCATTCTGCAGACAAATGAAGGTGTGTACGCTTGAGTTTGAGCGATGATTGAACATTTATTGACTGTGAAAAATAGAACTAATCAATAAACATTGTCAAGTATTGATCCGTCCGGCTCATAATTCTTATATTTCTATTGATTCTATTATTCATGTTCTATGTATTTGACTCATTCATTTTGTATGTGTTTCACTCAGACCCTTTTCTGCGTGGCCTTCTTCCTGCATGGCCTTTAATGCTTACTCTATTTTCTTGTTTATTCAATCTTTCTTTCCAACCGGATTTCTCTTATCTTTTCTTATCTTCTCTTATCTGTTTTATCTTTTCACCATGTGCTCATTCTCGCTTGTTGACCCAGCTGATGTATTTGACCCTTCAACATTTACGTTATTTCCCACCGGCTCTGCACAGCATATCATCACACCATCATACACCAATTATGTTTTTATGATTCATCTTTGATTATCAGTTTATCCAGTATTTTTCCACTCGGTTAATTATATTTAAATACACTCATCTGTATTTACTTTCACTCAGTCAGAAATCAAATCTCGTATTATCTGTTGACTCCCTTCTTGTCTGTTTCTCCACTCAGGTTTTGTTCCCACTCAGCTCCATCCTTTTATCTTACTCTTGAACTCTGAAGTAGGGACAACCTATGACTCTGCAGGGCGCAACACACAAGTTGAAGCCAAGTCCCTTCAGTACAAGTCATTGGTGTTTCCGACTGGAAAAGTTGAATAGTTCTGTGCAGCTTACCAGGTGTATACTGTATCAGGATGTAACAGTATTTCTGACTCCTACTGCATAGTTGTATGACATCCAAGCCAAAGAACACTTCTAAACCAATAGAAGCAGTCAAGAGACCAGCATTCAGATTCAGCAGCTCTCCACCACCAGCAACTTCACTTTTCGACCAGAAAGCTTGTTACACTAGCAAACACAGATAGTGTCAGGGGACCCTAATATTTCATTTTCACAGTTGTCCTGACTCTGCTTCAATACAAGTTTACAAGCTTCCGGAGTCTGAGACCCCTATAGTCACAAGTCCAACACTTGGCCTCCGCAGTACTCGGATGCATATACCGTTGGCCCCCAAGGGGTAACTCAACAGGTTCATTCCATGGTTTCGGAGTCTGGTTGTAGGCCCTTGTTGTGGCTGGAGAGCGGAAGGCTAGGATGGATGCAGCGGCAGTCTCGGAGTCCGCATGCAGGGGTGCAGGTTGGGGTGTAGTCATGGTAGTCCTTATGGTCTCATTTCCTTATCTCTTGTTCCTTGTTCCTGATGTTCATG
>KN837131.1:185619-211330 GCA_000827215.1 Sphaerobolus stellatus SS14 | reverse complement strand
TTATTTATATACTTTGGATTTCCCCTCTGCTAGTCTAGCGTGACATCCATTGGACTCCGAGGGTTGCCCTTACAGCAGAATGTCTTCTCATTAGGAACTGGACTCTGGTCATAGTCATCAGTATTGTGCAGTTCAACATCTCAGAAAGTAGCTTGGATGCAAGCATAGTGACAACACCGGAATCCCTTTCCTCTCAGCCTGAAGGTCTATGTCGGGAGAAGCAGCCGGAGCCCTTAGTCCAGCAGATGTAGATGCCTTCGGATGCCTAGCTGCTGTGGAGGCCACTCTTGCAGAACAACGACAGAAGACCAACATAATACAAGCAGCTCTTGAAATCTTACTCCAAAGAATGTTGAATCTAGGAGATACATCGGCACCTGAAATCAATGAGCTGGGCACGCCTGAGGAACGTCAGAGTCTGGAGAATGGAGGTCGAAACTCGTTCCAAATGAAGTCTTCTAACCCCCCTGGCTTTGATGGAGACTGAGCCAAAGGGCAGGCTTCCTCAACTCCTGCAATCTCTACTTTTCGATTGTGGGTGCCTCTTTTCCAAATGAGCAGGCACGTATAGGCTGGACCTTAACTTTCTTCAAATCGGAATGTGCAGCAGAGTTTGCTGACCTCATCCTGTGCACAGAGTCTGAAACTGGGAGACCATACCACTCGGGTTGGAGGGAATTCGAGATTGACTTCAAAGAGTGTTTCCTGCTCCATAACTGGCAAGCGATTGCTATTACCCAACTTGAAGGCACCTCTTGCTACCAAGGCTCAGACTCCATCGATGATTACGTGGATAGGTTCAAACAACTGATCCACTATGCCGGGTACAAGGATGGAACTGTAAGGGCAACCCTCGAAGCCGAGTGGACGTCACGCAGAGCTAGCAGAGGGGAAATCCAAAGTGATATAAGTAAATGAAATATATACACGCGAAGGGAATCTCACCTAGCAGAGGGGAAATCCAAAGAGAAAGACTTGGATTGCCTCTGCCAGAGTGAGCCCACTATATACTGTCCGGAAACGGGAACGCTAACTTCGAAAGGAAAATGAACAATGATCTGATGAACCGGAAACAATAGAGAAAGGGGAAATGAACCAATGAGAAGGAAAACAAAGGAAGCGGAAGCGAACGGAGAAACAATGGAACAATCCCTAAGCCGATCGGCGCTAAACAACCCATCACTCATGCGCTATGACTATATGCGCATATATCCTCCACCAGGCGACCATTGTCTCCAACCAAACCTCCCACTCTCCGGCCATAGGAGTCGACGAATGTGTTGAGGGTGAATCCCGCGCGGAATCGCTTCCAGAGGGTGCTTGACGCGAGGGATAATTCCGGACGGAAAGGTTCCGGGCGGAAATCTGGAGGCGTCCCCTGACAGGAACTACTCAAGTTGTGAAGTTTCGCAAAGGGCTTTCAAAGTCCTTAAGGACACAGATTGCTACATTGGAGCCTGTGCCTAAGCTCAACAGCCTGGATGAATGGGTGAACATGGCCCGAAGCCTGGCAGACGCTTGGGAAACCAATAGGGTGTTTGAAGAGAATATACGAGCAGTGGAGCAGACTCTGACGGTCACCAAACCCCTTACGATAGTCCCAAAGCCCTCGGTCCCCGCTTTCAGATCTTTCATGCCACCACATCCTACAATGTTCTTGACCCCCTCAGCCCCCACTCACATTCCAGATGCCCCAGTCCCAATGTATGTCGACAGAGCCTGTGGGAGGACCACGATATCCAACCTGGTCTGTAGACACTGTGATAAAGTTGGATATATTGTCAAGTTCTGTAATGCTGACTTTGACATTTGTGCACTCACAATGGACAAGAAGACGGAACTCCTTTACCAACTCATGGCTTACTTGGATGCCATTGAACAACCCCCAGCAGAGTCCGAGAATGTGGCAGTTGCAGAGTCCAAAGAGGAACAGGATTTTGTGATGAGCAACGAGTGAATTATGTGCCCTCATTGCATGTATCTAATCAATTTTGGGTTTTGGGAAATGAATCTATAATTACTCAGTTTCCAGAGACCGAAAATCAGTTACAGTCGCATTAAAGCCACCAGACCCTGTTAAGCCCTATTTCCAGTGAGTCCGTTGATGGGAGAAGCGTTTGCCAAAGCAGTACACACTGGCAGCAACCCCAGGCCCTAAATCACTGTCTATTAAGGTTGGCATTCAGACCACGGACACCAGTTTACTGTTCTTTACACCTGCCCTAGTCAATTGTGGAGCTACCGGCCAATTCATGGATATAGGTTTTGTCAGAAGGAACCGCCTCACGACTAAGAAGCTCACCAGAGTTATCCCAGTCTTCAATGTAGATGGAACCCAAAATGAAGCAGGCTCTATCACAGAGGTAGTAGACACCATTCTCCGTTATGACGATCACACCAAACGGACTACTTTTGTGGTTACCAGTCTGGGGAAACAGGATATCATTTTGGGTTTCACTTGGTTGGAAGAGCACATCCCAGAGATTGACTGGCAGACCAAGCATGTCAAGATGAGTTGGTGCCTGGAGAAATGCCAAATGTGTAGTGCAGAGGTCTGAAAAGAGACACAGGCCCAGCGAGTACAGACCAGAGCTGCAGCCAAGCGACTACTAAAGTATCGTCAGGGTCCACATCCAGTACTGGTAGAGGAGGTGGAGGATGAGGAGTTTTTGGAATCTGAGGTTGAGGACCAGTCATCATTGGATGCTGGTGATGACGCAGACCCTGTGGCATCGGAGGATGAATTTGAAGAAGGGGATCGACTGTTCTACATCTGTCTGCCAATGGAGGCTGAGTTCATTCGTGCCACTCAGACAGTATCACAGCGACTGGTGGAGGCTCACAGCAAGAATGTAAAAGCGGAGTCCGCTATCCCAGAATACTTGAAAGAGTTCGAAGAAGTATTTGCAAAGGAGTCCTTCGACACCTTACTGGATAGAAAAATATGGGACCACACTGTTACGTCCTGATACAGAATACACCTGGTAAGCCGCATGGAAGTAGTCAATGTCTCCGGTTGGAAATGCCAATGACTTGTACTGAAGGGACTTGGCTTCAACTTATGTGTTGTGCCCTGCACGGTCATAGGTTGTCCCTATTTCAGAGTTCAAGAGTAGAGTTGAGAGTCAAGCTGAGTGTCAGGGGATGCCCCTAGAATTCTGCCCAGAACCTTTCCGTCTGGAACTACCCCTTGCGTCAACCACCCTCAGGGAGCTATTCCACGTGGAATTCACCCTCAGCACATTTGTCGACTCCTGTGGTCGGAGAGTGGGAAGTTTGGTTGGAGACAGTGGTCGTCTGGTGGAGGGTATATGTGCATATAGTCATAGCCCATGAGTGATGGGTTGTTTAGCGCCGGTCGGCCATTGAGACCATTTCATTGTTTTTCCATTCGCTTCCATTTTCCTTTGTTTCCTTTTCATTGGCTCGTTCCCCCTCCCTTATTGTTTCCGGGTTCATCAGACCATTGTTTATTTTCCTTTCAGGGTTTACGTTCCCGTTTCCGGATGGTATATAGTGGGCTCACTCTGGTAGAGGCAATCCAAGTCTTTCTCTTTGGATTTCCCCTCTGCTAGGTGAGATTCCCTTCGCGTGTATGTATTTCATTTACTTATATATCTTTGGATTTCCCCTCTGTTAGCTCTGCATGACGTCTGCTCAGCTTTCGAGGGTTGCCCTTACAGTAGAAAGACTTCCAGTTAGGAACCGGACCCTGGACACATTGCCAACATTTCCTCCTTTGCCCTCACAGACAAGAGCCCCAACGTGAGTGAAGCTACTGCCCCGGAGTCCCCTTCCCACCAGCCGTTTGGAATTCTGTACAGAAATCTACCAGCCATGACCACCAAAGCTGACTGCTTGAACGCTTTGGAGTTGACGCTGGTGGAAGAACGTTTGAAGACCGAGCGGATTGAGAATCAACTACAAAAACTTATTGAGCTATTGAATCCAGCACAGGCAGCTACTGATCCGGCCCCGCCTGGAAACGCCCCCTCTGTACAAGTTATGGATGAAGATACCCTGTCAGAAATGTTTGTGGGCAGAGGTTTTCAAGTGTGACCCTCTAACCCATCGGATTTTGACAGCGACCACGAGAAGGGTCAATCCTTTCTCAACTCCTGCAGTCTTTATTTTTTGATTGCTGGACGCGCCTTTCAAGACGAGCAGGCTCGTATTAGTTGGGCTTTAACTTTCTTCAAGAGTGGCCAGGCTGCCAGTTTTGCCAACCGGATTCTCAGAACTCAATCCTGCACAGGCAAGCCCTACTTTGCCAACTGGAGTGCCTTCGAGTTGGAGTTCAAGAAACGTTTCACGCCTCGGAACAGACAGGTCACTGCCATCACACAGTTGGAAGGATTCTCATGGTATCAAGGTTCGGATTCAGTAGACGAGTACGCCGATCAGTTCCAGGAATTGGTTTTCCATTTGGGATATGTCAACGAAGCCAATTTAGTGGTCAAGTTCAAGAAGGGTCTCAACAAATCTGTTGCGTCCTGATACGGAAAACACCTGGAAATCCACGCGGAAGTATATAACATTTCTGGTCGGAAACCTCAATGACTTGTACTGAAGGGACTTGGCTTCAACTTATGTGTTGTGCCTTGCATGGTCGTAGTTTGTCCCTACTTCAGAGTTCAAGAGTAGAGTTAAGAGTAAAGCTGGGCGGGAGTAAACCTGAGCGGAAAGGCAGACAAGAGTAGAGTTAACAGAGAATATGAGATTTGATTTCTGATTGAGTAAAAGTAGATACAAACGAGCGTATTTAAATATAATTAATCGAGCGGAGAAATATTGGATAAAAAGATTATCAAAGATAAATCATAAAAAGATAATTGGTGTATGATGGTGTAATGATATGCCATGCGGAGCCGGTGAGAAAATAACGTAAATATTGAAGGGTTGAATAATCAGCTGACTGATAAGCGAGAATGAGCACATGGTGCAAAGGATAACACAGATAAGAAAGATAAAAGAAATCCGGTCGGAAAACAAAGATGAGTAAACAAGAAATAGTAAGCGTGAAAGCCACGCGGGGAAAGTAAGCCGCACGGAAAAAGATCTGAGTGAACGAATACAAAATAAATGAATCAAATGAATAGAACATGGTGCAGAATAATAAATGAATATAAGTGAATATAAGCCGGTCGAATCCATACTTGACAAAATCCTTGCGGACGACAGTATCGAGGACGAACCCACCCACGGCCTTTGACGATTTGGAAGCCTGGATTGAAGCAGCCCAGAGAGTAGCGGATGCGAGGGAGACTAGCAAGGTGTTTGAGGAGAATGTCCGAGTGGTAGAGAAATCGGCACTGCACGGACCCAAAGCCCTCACCACTGTTCCAAAGACACTACCCCCCACTCTGCCTGCCAGGACGTTCAACTACCAGGCTCGACTCCCCATCCCTGTCACCAACACTCGCCCTGAACCCACCAAGGCTCCAGACGGACCCGTGCCAATGGATGTCGATCGGACCTGTGGCAAGGCGAGCATATCCAACATCGTATGCAGGCGTTGCGGCAAGACAGGGCATATAGCTAGGTTCTGCAACACCACCTTCAATGTTCGAAGCCTCACTGTCAAGGAGAAGGAGGAGCTCTGGTATGGACTCATGGCTGACCTCGACATATCTGAAAACGCTGGAGCAGAGCTGAGTGGTGAAGAAGAAGTCGTTTCTGAGCAGGAGGATTTTGCGAAGCACGACGAGTGAACACTGTGCCCTTGTTGCCTGTACATAATCGTTTCTCTATATTGGATAAAGTTTCTACTATTACTCAATATCCCCAGTCCGAGAAGCCATTATTACAAGTCGCAGTACACCCTTCAGTCCCTGCCCGGAATAAGACTCCCTTCTATCAACGCCCCACATGGGAAAGACGGCTGCCCACCAACTATGTGCTAGCCGTGACCCCCAGTTCAAAGTCTCTGTCTCTCAAGGTCTCTGTTCAAACCACTGACATGGGTGAAGTATTTGCCATGCCCACATTGGTCGACTGTAGAGCTACTGGTCAATTCATGGATGCCGATTTCGTTCACTGTAACCGACTCACCATGTGCAAACTCGCCCGCGTGGTTCGGGTACTTAATGTGGATGGAACTCGAAATGAGGGAGGCTCTGTCACCGAAATCGTAGATCTGATCTTACACTACAACAATCATACTGAGCAGACTTTGTTTGCTGTCACCAACTTGGGGAAACAGGATATGATTTTGGGATTCACCTGGCTTGAGGAGCACAACCCTGAAATCGACTGGCAAACCAAGGAAGTAAAGATGAGCCGCTGTCCCGACAAGTGCCTCACATGCCGAATGGAAATTCGCAAGGAAGCTTCCGCCCGGCAACACAAGAAGAAGGTTGAAGTGCACCGCCTTCTGAAGTGCCACTCGGGTCCGCACCCTGCCTTTGTAGAAGAAGCCGACAATGATGACAACGAATCCGATGTCAAGGACGACTCACCATTAGCCCCAGATGATGAGACGAACCCTGTTGCGCTGGAGGACAGATTCGAAGAAGGCAATCAGCTTTTCTACATCAATCTCCTGACGGAAGAAGAGTTCATCTGTGCCACCCTGACCGTGTCCTCTCGATTGGCCGAAGCCCATAGCAAAAACGTCAAGGCGAAGACACATATACCAGAGTATCTGCATGAATTCGAAAATGTCTTCTCCAAGAAGTCTTTTGATTCGCTTTCGCACGAAAAAATATGGGACCACACTATAGAGTTAATCCCGGACGCGAAACCCACAAACACCAAGGTTTACCTGCTGTCCCCTGCAGAGCAGGCCGAGTTGGACACTTTCCTACAGGAGAACTTGGATTCCGGACGGATCTGCCCCTCTAAGTCCCCAATGGCCTCACTGGTATTCTTTATCAAGAAGAAGGACAGGACCTTGCGGCTGGTACAAGACTATCAAGTGTTGAACAGGATAACTATCAAGAATCACTAACCTATTCCATTGATTTCCAAACTGGTCAATCAATTATGCAGCGCAAAGTACTTTACCAAACTGGACATTCAGTGGGGATACAACAATGTGCGGATCCAGAAGGGAGATGAGTGGAAGGCAGCCTTTTAGACAAATAGGGGTCTCTTCGAGCCGTTGGTGATGTTCTTTGGTCTCTGCAATAGCCCAGCAACTTTCCAGACAATGATGAACAACATCTTCCATGATCTGATCATGGAGGGGGTTGTATGCATGTATATTGACGATATCCTCATTTTCACCAAGACTATCGCCAAGCATAGACGTATCACCAAGTTGGTACTTCAACATTTGAAGGAACACAAGCTCTACCTCAACCCTGAGAAGTGCAAATTTGAATGGACATCAAGCAAGTACCTGGGCCTCATCATCTCTGAAGACCAAGTGGAAATGGACCCTGTCAAGGTCGCAGCTATCACTGAGTGGGAGTCGTTTGTAGGTTTTGTCAATTTCTACAGACAGTTCATCAAGGATTTCTCTCACCACGCATGTCCCCTTTTCGACCTCACCAAGAAGGACGCCAAACGGAAGTGGACCCGCATGGAACAAGACGCCTTCGACAAGCTCAAGCAACTTGTGATGACCGCACCAGTTCTCGTGCTCCCTAGTGATACAGCACCTTATCATTTGGAAGCTGACTCTTCTGACTTTGCAACCAGGGCCGCTCTCTCTCAACCTTCAGAAGCGGACGGAAAATGGCACCTGGTCATGTTCATGTCCAGATGCCTCAACCCAGTAGAGTGCAACTACAAGATTCACGACAAGGAGATGTTGGCAATCATTCGAGCACTAGATGAGTGGCGACATTTCCTTGAAGAGGCCCAACACAAGTTTGAGGTCTGGACCGACCACAAGAACCTGCAGTACTTCATGATGTCAAAAAGTCTCAACAGACGTCAAGCACGATGGTCGCTCTTCCTCTCTCGTTTCGACTTCAGGCTTCATCACAAACTCGGACGGACTATAGGGAAGACAGACACACTTTCCCAGCAGGAAGACCATGGCTCAGGCAATGCAGACAACAGGGACATCACATTACTCCCACCGGAAATGTTCAGTATCAGGGTGTTGGAAGGGATCACTGCGGAAGGAAAAGAGTGAGAGGTTCTGAGGGATATTAGGTGAGGGATGAAGGATGTGGAATTGGAAGAGGCGGTGGCAAAGGCAGCTGAAGAGTTGAAGAAGACCAATGTCAAGTCCGTGCAGACAGTGGAATGGATGGAATTGGACAGATTACTGTTGTTCAGAGGCAAGATATATGTTCCACCTAATCCCGAACTACGTCGAAGGATCGTTTTCCAACACCACGACTCGAGGATTGGAGAGCATGCAAGGACAGTGGAAAACTCTGGAATTGGTTACACGCAGTTACTGGTGGCCTCAAATGTCAAGATACATCGGTCAGTATGTCAAGACTTGCGACCTGTGTCTTCGTACAAAGATCCAAAGGCAGGCCCCGACCGGAGAACTCGAACCCCTACCGGTCCCAGAGGCCAGGTGGGACACGGTCAGCATAGACTTTGTCGTGAAACTTCCGGACGCGCACGGTGTAGACGCCATCATGAATGTGGTAGATTCAGTGAGTAAACGAGCTCATTTCATCCCTACGAACACCACAGTCACTGCACTCGGAGCCGTGCAGCTTTACCTCAACAACGTCTGGAAGCTACACGGCCTCCCCAAGCAAGTTGTCTCCGACCGCGGTCCTCAGTTCGTCGCCGAGTTCACCAGAGAGCTATATCGAATGCTAGGCATCAAGCTCGCTGCCACCACAGCCTACCACCTGCAAGCAGATGGACAGACCGAGTGGGTAAACCAGGAGCTGGAGCAATACCTATGGTCAGACCGAGCGGGTAAACCAAGAGTTGGAACAATACCTGCAGCTCTTCATAAACCAGTGGCAGGACAATTGGGACAAACTCTTACCCATGGCTGAGTTCCAGTACAACAACCATGTTCACTCGTTGACCCAGCACATGCCCTTCATGTTGGATTTCGGACGGAACCTGCGCATGGGCTTCGAGCCTCAACAACTGACTTCGAGGCTAGAGACAGTCAATGAGTTCAAGGATCGGATGCAGGAATCGTTGGAGGAGGCAAAGGCGGCCCTTATCAAGGCCAAGGATGACATGGCGCAGTACTATAACCGTCGGAGGACTCCCCCTCCGGAATATCAAATCAGTGACAAAGTCTATCTGAACGCCAGCGACATCAAGACCACCAGGCCGTCTCAGAAACTCAGTCATCATTACCTGGGTCCGTTCAAGATCATAGACAAGCCCGGTTGCCATACGTACAAGCTTGAACTTCCACTCGGAATGAGGTGCATACACCCGGTCTTCAACGTCGTCAAGCTCTTGCATGCACCCCCAGACCCAATTCCCAGATGGAAGTCGGATCCACCTCCCCCACCGGAATTGGTCAATGGAGAAGAGCATTATGAGGTCAAACAAGTGCTGGATAGCAGGTTATTCCGTAACCGTTTGGGGTATTTGGTCAAGTGGAAGGCTTATGGGTATGAGGAGAACTCATGGGTGGCCGAGCAGGATATGGCCGCGCGGGACTTGATCACACAGTTCCATCTCACTCATCCCAACACCCCTCGTCGCATTCGCACTACAGCTTTCAACTCCCTTGATTTTCAACATCTTTGACATGCTTATGCATCGAGGATGCCGCATTCTAGAGGGGGGGTGATGTCAGGGGACACCCCTAGAATTCCACCCGGAACCTTTTCGTCTGGAACTACCCCTCACGTCAATCACCCTCAGGGAGCTATTCCACACGGAATTCACCCTCAGCACATTTGTCGACTCCTGTGGTCGAAGAGTGGGAGGTTTGGTTGGAGACAGTGGTCGTCTGGTGGAGGGTATATGTGCATATAGTCATAGCCCATGAGTGATGGGTTGTTTAGCGCCGGTCGGCCATCGGGACCATTTCATTGTTTTTCCATTTGCTTCTATTTTCCTTTGTTTCCTTTTCATTGGCTCGTTCCCCCTCCCTTACTGCTTCCAGGTTCATCAGACCATTGTTTATTTTCCTTTCGGGGTTTACATTCCCGTTTCCGGATGGTATATAGTGGGCTCACTCTGGTAGAGGCAATCCAAGTCTTTCTCTTTGGATTTCCCTTATGTTAGGTGAGATTCCCTTCGCATGTATGTATTTTGTTTACTTATATATCTTTGGATTTCCCCTCTGTTAGCTCTGTGTGACGTCTGCTCGGCTTTCAAGGGTTGCCCTTACACCAAGCAGGAACGAAACCCAAGCGGAAGGACAGACAAGAGTAGAGTTAACAGATAATACGAGATTCGATTTCTGACTGAGTAAAAGTAGATACAAATGAGTGTATTTAAATATAATTAACTGAGTGGAAAAACATTGGATAAAACGATAATCATAGATGAATCATAAAAAGATAATTGGTGTATGATAGTGTGATGATATGCCGTGCAGAGTCAGTGAGAAAATAACGTAAAAGTTGAAGGGTCAAATAATCAGCTGAATGTTAGGCGAGAATGAGCACTTAGTGCAAAAGATAAAACAGATAAGAAAGATAAAAGAAATCCGGTCGGAAAACAAAAGGTTGAGTCAACAAGAAAATAGTAAGAGTGAAAGCCATGCAGGGAAAGTAAGCCGCATGGAAAAGAGTCTGAATGAACGAATACAAAGTGAATGAGTCAAATGAATAGAACATGGGTAGAAAATAATATATGAATATAAGCCGGTCGGATCAATACTTGACAGTACCCCCTTGTTAAGGACGAACCCATGAGGACGTTACTAAAATTAGTTGAAACAACTTCTTGAACTGCCTACAGGCTAGATGAGGTTGGCATGTGAAGTTTCTGGTTGTCCAGAAGGTATAAGTACTGGTGGGTTTTGAATATCGTATACTTCAAAATTTTACCCCACAAAACTAGTCATGACCGACACTCCATTCCCTGCCCACATGCTTGCCTGGAAGGCCTCCTCCAACGTGATCTGCATGGAGGAAATCCTGGTTGGCAATCCTACTAGGACCGTTCAGGGCTTTGCCCCTGATAAGGAATTTAATGCGCCAGCCCCTAAGTTGGTGTTTGATGATCCTTATGAGGATGATGAGGACCATCTGAACAAAGTGAGTATTATTATTATTATTATTTTTGATTTGCCGTGCGGTTTTGTCTGACTTTCATATAGGTCAGCAAGTATTGGAAGGCGCGTGATAAGGAGAGGCTGCAGAGGGAGGCTCATTACAAAGAGCTCCTGGATGCTGAAGTGAAGGCTGCCACATGGAGGAAGGCTGAGGAAATCACGCAGGCAAAAGAGAAGGCTAAGGAGGAAGCAGCCACACGGGAAAAGAAAAAAGGGTTGGAAAAGGAGAAAGCTGTAGGACCGGTAGGGGAGAAGGAGACCGGGCCGTCCGGTGTTAACAAGGGCAAGGCTAGAGAGTTGCCCAAGACACCTAGGAAGGTGACTCCTAGAAAAGTAAGTCAACATTATTTCCGGTCGGCCCATACTTATGTCTTTACAGTCCCAAACTGAAGTCCGGTCGGAGTTTGAAGAAGATGAGGATGAAGACAAGCTGCAGTGCATTTACTGCATGAAGAAAAACATCACTTGTGTGCCCAAGTTGGAAAGAAGGTGTGTGTCGCTTGCGGGCAGTGTAAGATGAAGTGTGAGTATTTTGACAAGACAGCATGGGCTGTTATGGATGGAAGTCAAAAGGTGGTGGATGCCATGCGGGAACTGGTGGAGATGGAGAAGTGTCAGGAAGCTGCCTGCTTGGAAGTGGTCTGGCATGACCTCAGGATGTTCCTGATCCAAGTGGAGCAGAGAGCGGTGGTAGACTCTGTGGCAGCAGACGCCAGGGTACTCCAAATGTTGGAGTTGAAAAGTAAGGGTGTGGAGATTCTGGTGGATATTGAAAAGCGGATCCAGGCAGAGCGTAACCTGGTCCAGAAAACTCTAGAGGAAAATACTGAGGACCTCACCAAGTGGATGGATTCCATCTGGAAGTGCACAGCCTGGACCAACAACAGCCTCTACTGATTCAAGGATCCCACTCCTCTGCCTGCTCCTCCTCCGGTGGCTGTTCAAGGAACAAAAATGAAGAATGATGAAGAAAGCCATGTGGATGGGAATAAGAAGAAGAAGAAAGAGAAGAAAGTGGTTGAGACAGAGAAAGATGACTCTACACTGCGTTGAAGGGAAGTAAAATTCGGGCAGGAAATGTAAATAGAAATTATACAAAGATCAAATTGTAATTAGAATAGAAAAATTTGTATATCTGAATTGAAACTTGTAAGAATATGAAAGGACTGAAGATTTCTGGGCGGAAAATAAGAACAGAAAATATGACTTAGCAGAAAACATGAAAAATCATAAGGCAGAAAGTGGTCCTGGTTTCGCAATAATCGATAAAAATCTTCTATTAGCTCAGAAGTGTTGACTTCAGTTGCTAAAACACAGTCGGAATCTTGACCTGTACCCTCATAGCCCATCCACTTGACTAAATATTGAAGTTTGCATTTCTGACAGTGATCTATTTTTGAATCTAGAATTTCATCAATTTCCTAATTGTCTTCTTCTTCATCAATAACAATTGCCGGTGGGGGTGGAATGGTCCAGTCGGAAAAAGGGTTTGGAGTTGCTGGTTCCAACATTGAAATATGGAATACTGGGTGCACCACACGAAAATTATCTGGAAGACACAGAGTATATGATAGCGTAACAGGCTGAGCAATAATCTCATAGGGGCCCAAATACTTCTCAGCCAATTTCTTGGATGGTTGAGTCATTTGGAAATGTTGGGCTTTGACAAAGACTTTGTCACCTATCTTGAATCGGGCGGTGCCGTGTGGTGGCGATCTGCTGGTCCTTTGTAGCATTTCTGCACTTCAAGCATATTGGATTTGAGGTGCTGATGAAGCTCATCAAGATCTGTTGTAAACTTGCGGGCCCACGCCAACACAAGATCTTGCTCAGGATAAACAGTGATGTTAGGGTGATATCCCTTGTTAGCGAAAAATGGGGAAAAACCGGTCGTCTCACTAGGAGCATTGTTATAAGCAAATTCTGCGAGCAGAAGTAGCTCAGACCAGTTGTCCTGTTGATAATTGCAATAGACACGTAGATACTGTTCAAGTGTTTGATTAACCCGTTTGGTTTGTCCATCGCCTTCCGGATGGTGACCAGATGTAAAATGTAAGCGCATGTCAAGTGCTTTCCCTACGGATCTGAAGAAATGTGATACAAACTCAGATCCCCAGTCAG
This sequence comes from Sphaerobolus stellatus SS14, assembly GCA_000827215.1. Taxonomy (NCBI): domain Eukaryota; kingdom Fungi; phylum Basidiomycota; class Agaricomycetes; order Geastrales; family Sphaerobolaceae; genus Sphaerobolus; species Sphaerobolus stellatus. The sequence goes on along the minus strand of KN837131.1, from coordinate 198,090 downwards.
AAGTGACATGTGATGGTACACCATGCTTTGAGAAGACTTGCATAACAAACAGTTGTGCCAATTGTTGTGAAGTAATGGTATCATAAGTTGGAATAAATATACCTTGCTTGGATAACCTGTCAACAATTACTAAAATTGAAGTAAAGCTGGCAGATTCCAGGAGCTGTTCATAAAGTCCATAGAAATTGAATTCCAAGGTAGCTCCAGAACAGGTAATTGCCTGAGGTAACTGTACAGCTTATGACATTGAGACTTTGAACACATACAGGTTACACAGGACTTGCAAAAGTCTTGAACGAATGAACGTAATCCAGCCCAAACATATTCACATATTAATAACTGAATAGTTTGTTTTGTCCAAAATGGCCTGAAAGGATATGGTCATACTTGAGCTGCAAGACCTTGAGACAAAGTCTGGGTGCATCTGGCACATAGATTCTGTTGTCTAAGTGTAAGAACTTGTCATTGCCTAGTTTCCATCTGGAATCTTGTCCATCATTGATATGTGCAGATGTGATTGGATCCATATGGAGACCAGCTAGAATTTCTGTATGGAGTTCTTCAATATCCATGATAACTGACCCACAGAGGGTTGGTATGATAAGAGACATTGCCCTGAGAGAAGTTGTGAGTTGTTCTTGAGTGAATATGGGTCTGAGATTCTGTAGATTAACAGTAGTATAATCGCTACCCCCCTCTTTTAGGTAGACGTCTCAACATCTAGTAAGTGCATCATGCTTGGCACCTAACTTTCCTGGGTGGAAACTTATAACCATGTTGAATTGCAATAGGGATTCTGACCACCTTGCTTGCTGGCAGGTAAGCAATTTGGTAGTGGCAAAATATTCTAAGTTCTTGTGGTCAGTAACAATGTCCACCAGTAGGGGTGCACCTTCAAGGTAATGAGGCCATTTTTTGAAAGCTTCAAAGATAGCTAACCATTCCTTGTCATGGACATCATAATTCCATTCAGCTTCATTAAATGTTCTTGAATGAAACACAATCGGATGCAGTTCACTGTTAATCCATATGGAAATAATGGCAGCTAGTGCATAGTCAGAAGCATCAGTTTCCACAACTAATAGTGTGTCCAGAGCCCAATAGCTCAGGACAGGGGCTGATGCAAATGCCTGTTTGATTGAGTCAAAGGCAAGTTGACATTCTTCTGTAAATAACCAAGTAATACCTTTCCTGGTAAGGCATGTAAGCAGCACTGTTAGGTCTGAATAATTGAATATAAAACACCTATAAAAATTGGCAAAACCTAGAAAAGACTGTATGTCTTTTACCTTGCAGGGTTCTGACCAGTCAAGGATAGTCTTGACTTTATCTTCTGACATACAAAGTCCATCCTTGGATACTATATAACCAAGAATTCAACTTCTTCCTTGTGGAACTCACATTTATTTCCACATGCATATAGTTCATTTTCGCAGAGCTGATGGAGAACCTCTTTGACATGTTTTCTATGGTCATCCAAATTGTCTGAATAGATTAATATATCATCCAAATAAGCAAGAACAGAGACATCCAATGGATCATCAAAGATGTCATTGATAAATCTTTGAAAAGTGGCTGGGACATTTGTAAGTTCAAATAGCATTACTAGCCATTCAAAAGAACTATAACGAGTCTGAAAGGCAGTCTTGTATTCATCACCTTCAGTGATATGAACAAGATGATAAGTGTGTCATAAGTCAAGGTTGGAATAAATCCTAGATCGCTTGGGTGCATCAAGTAGGTCAGCAATAAGTGGGAATGGATACTTGTCCTTTTTTGAAACCTTGTTGAGTCCACAAAAAATTGACACATAATCATAGAGAACCATCCTTCTTCTTTATGAATAGGATGGGTGCACTGTGTGAAGATCAACTAGGTTGAATAAATCCAATGCACAAATTTTCATCTAGAAATTCTCTTAAGGCAACCTGTTCAGTTGCAGAAAGTGAGTACATGAGTCTGGGTGGCACTGATGCACCTTTTTCCAAATTGATTTTGAGATCAAAAGGTTGATGGGGTGCTAGTGTATTTGTGCAGGCCTTTGAAAAAACATCAGCATATTCATGATACTCTTTGGACACACCATTAAGTATATCTGCCCCTGCATCTATCTTGGTGGTCCAGGTGGTAAATGTAGGATCGTCCAGATTAATAGTAAAACATTAGGACCTTCAGCTTTCGCCATGTGCATATAAGCAACTGCCTTGATAAAAGATACTGAGGGCTTCACAGGAGGTACCATGGAAGTGGTTGGAGTTGAGCATGGTATTTCATTGTGAGCAGAGTGTTTGGATTGTTGATCAAGAGGCCATACGGGAACAGCTTTGGCTGCCCTGGCGTTAATTGTAGCACTTGGTGATTCCACAGGAATTGTTGGGTGGAACTTGATACTGTCCAATACCCAATCAATCAACAGATTGTAGTGGGTGAGCCAGTTGTGTCCCAAAATGACAACACAAGTAGAATCCAGAGTAGTGACATAAAAAGTGATAAGGGTTGAAAACCCAGTCGGAAACGAAATATTGAGGTCCACAGCTTCTGTAATTACAGAGTTAATAGTACTGTCAAGAAGAGACAAAGGTAATGGATCAATAGAATAAGTAACTATGGATTGTGCTTTTATAAATTTTGGATCAATAAAACAATGAGAAGAACCTGAATCAACAAGCGTACGGAAAGACCCTGAAATTGAAGGAGAAGTAAGCATAGGGGTTAAAGAAATAACAGATGAAAGAGCAGAAGCATTAAGTCTAAGGGTAATTGCCATGCAAATTTGAGGATTAACGCAGTCCAACCATGTGGAGTCCAACAGACTGGTCACTAGTTTTTTGACCCAGATGACTCTTTGGCTTTCACCTTGTCATCAGTCTTGGGCATCTCCTCAGTGATGGAGGCCTGTGCCATGGGCACCGGGCGGGAAGTTGAACTCGAAGATGTGTTCTGGTTCCACCTGGCTTTCCTGCAGTCTTGAGCCACATGGCCCTTGATACCACAAACCAGGCATAAGCCATTATCCTTTCAGTGTTTCTTTTCAGCTTCTGTAAGCTGTCCATCCACACCAAGGTGGCTGTTGTCATAAGTCTTGCTAGAGCTTGCTCCAGCAGATGTAGAAGTGTTAGTCTTACCCTTGTTAGAGTTCTACTTGTTGTCCTTTGACTTGTTATTGCCAGACTGATTGTTGTTGTTATTGTTATTGTTTCCAGATGGAGCTGTGTTTGAAGCTGCAGGTGGCTTTGAAGATCCCTTCCGGTGCAGGTCCATAATATTCTTATGGTTCCAATAATGCTGGTCAATCTATAAAATCATAGAACGCAAAGTCTCATAAGACTTTGGCATGGGGAAAACCCTATGGAGTTCTTCGAGAATCTGGTTGGGCATGGCATTCATGACCAAACAGTAATAACTGTGGTCATTGTATGCAGCCTTTGCCTTGTATTTGGCAAAGGAAATGAAGAACCGGGTGGCTTGATGGTGTTTCTCCATCTTAAGTTCTTCAAGAGCGGTTTCCTCGTCTTCCTCTGGGCTAGCAGTTCCAAAGTTGGCTTTGAGTTCTCCAAACAAACTCGACCCAATATAACAAGTATACTGGTTGGTCATCCATGTTGGGATAATCAGCCATAATTGCCAGCTCAAAGTATTCAAGTGCAGCTCCCCACAGGAAAGAGAGTGCAAAGTAAATCTTTGACATGTTGGACTTGTAAGTCTTGGCCTTTGATTTGAGAACCAAGGAGCATAAGAATAAAAAGTTTTGAAGCTTTTCTGGGTTGGACCCATCATAGGTGTCTGGGTCCCTGAGCTTGATGCCTTTCCTTACATTGTCCTTGTCTGAATCAGAATCAGAAGACTCTGAATAGTAATAGTGCTTCCTTCAGTGGTGACATTTCCAGTCCTGATCAGAGCTGCCATCAGAGTGGTCAGGGTTTGGATCACCTCCACCTCCTCCTCCACCTTCAACAGGTGGTTGTGGAGATGGTCGGGGTGATTGTTGTGGTGTCCGGTCGGAAACCCTATCATCCCTAGGTGGTGTTGGATCCCTTGGGGGTTGTGGCTCCTGAATGGGATCATAGTCAGTTCCACTAACAACACTCTGTATACCCACAGATTCCATGTGGCTGTCACCATGCACAGCATCTGAAGGCAGAGTGGTATCTGTTGGTGCTTCCTGAACCCCAGAGGTATAGTTGTGGTCGTGGACATAATAGGTTGTGGTTGAGGAGTTCTGAATTTGCAATCAGAAATTAAAGGTTCAACTACCTCTCTGTAAGGGCAACCCTCAGAGTTGGGGGCACAGTGGTGTAGTGGCTAAAACACCCTCTGAGGAGAATGCTCCCATCGTTCAATTCCCGCCCCCTCCTGATTTTCACGTTTTTGCCATGATATCAGTTCTAGCTGCCAACTCCAGTAACAGGCACTGTTGTGCCCCCGAATAGGGCTGCAGCTTACTCAACTACTCTTACAAGTAACCGAAACCTCTGCCTAGGAATCAAACAGTACGGCAACCCCACAGCAACTCACACCAACCAACTGCAACAATGCCACCGTAAATCCCAAACAGCACAAAGTCAGACCCGGCTCTCCAGCCCAATACCGACCATGAAAGCTTTGTGGCGCAGAAGAGCCGACTCCCCTTGGGTAAGGGAGGAAGTGATCCAGCGGACATGGCTGCCCACCCGATTGGTTGACTGGCCAAAGTAGGAACAGATGCTCGTGTAAGCCGCTCCAGTCAGCTGTGACAAACCCTGACTAGCCATATGCGTGGTTTTGAGCTAAGTGGAGGATCAGAGGGGAACTCAGACGGCAGTGGCAGCACGATTACAAAAACTTTCACACACCCTTAACTGCAGCTGTCGTTCTCAAGGAGACGTGCAACATCCATAACCAACCGGGTCAATGATGGGGTAGCAATTGGAGAAGGAAAGGAGATGATCAGAAGAATGTTATGTAATAGTCTTACATGGGGCATAGCCCTGAATAGACGTTAATGGATCAAAAAAAAAAAAAACCCTCAGAGTCTGATGGACATCACATCAGACTAGCAGAGGGGAAATCCAAAGTATATAAATAAGGGAAATATACATGCAAAGGGAATCTCGCCTAGCAGAGGGGAAATCCAAAGAGAAAGTCTTGGATTGCCTCTGCTAGTGTGAGCCCAATAAATACTGCAGGGAATCAGGAACCATCAATGCCAAGAAATACACAAGGGGAGGACCACATGAACATCAGGAACAAGGAACAAGAGATAAGAAAATGAGACCATAAGGGCTACCATGACTACACCCTAACCTGTGCCTGCATGTGGACTCGGAGACTGCCACTGCATCCATCCTAGCCTTCCGCTCTCTGGCCACAACAAGGGCCTACGACCAGACTCTGAAGCCATGGAACGAACCTGTTGAGTTACCCCTCAGGGGCGGACAGTATATGCATCCGAGTACTGTGGAGGCCGAGTGTTGGACTTGTGACTATAGGGGTCTTGGACTCCGGAAGCTTGTAAACTTGTATTGAAGCGAAGTCCAGACAACTGTGAAAATGAAATATTAGGGTTGTCCCCTGACATCGCCCCTCTTCTAGGCATTGGCGCCCTCAACACATGGTGCAGTGATCTGAGTTGTCTGAAACCTAGTGAGTTGAAGGCTATCAAACGAATGTGTTGGGGTGTGGTTGGATGATGCCAATAGAAGTCAGCAATAAGATCATTGGCTGACATATCAGTCTTCGATACCCAAGAGTTATGTTCGTACCCATATCCCTTCCATTTTACCAAATATTCCAGCCAATTGTGACACAGACGACTGTCCAAGACAGTTTCCAGTTCATAGTGTTCTTCACTGTCTACAATCTCAGGCTCTGGTGGTGGCTGTGAGTGTCTGCCTAGAATGGGATCATCAGGGGTCGGAAGCAACTTCACTACATTGAATACTGGGTGAATGCAGCTCATGGAGTTCAGTAATTCAAGCTTATAAGCATTGCAGTTAACTTTGCCTATGATCTTGTGAGGGCCTAGATAATGGTGACTCAGCTTCTGTGATGGACATGTAGTCTTGATGTCACTAGAATCTAAAAACACTCAGTCTTCGATGTTGTACTCGGGGGCCAGGGTCCATCTCCTATTGTAGTACTGTGCCATATCATTCTTAGCCTTAGTCAAAGCTGCTTTTGCTTCCTCCAATGACTGTTGCATTCAGTCCTTGAACTCATTGACAGTTTCAAGGTGGGACTCCAGTTGTCTGGGCTCAAAACCCATTCTCGGGTGCTGACCAGTGTCAAGCATGAAAGGAGTCTGTTGTGTTGCCGAATGTATATGGTTGTTGTATTGAAATTCGGCCAGTGGTAATAGCTGATCCCAGTAATCTTGGCATTGGTTGACAAACAGTTGTAGGTATTGCTCCAGTTCTTGATTCACGTGCTTCGTTTGTCCATTGCCTTGTGGATGATAGGCTGTGGTTGCAGCGAGCTTGATGCCTAACATATGATATAGCTCCCAGGTGAACTCTGCAACAAACTGTGGGCCCCAATCTCAGACTACTTGGCATGGAAGTCCGTGCAGCTTCCAGACATGGTTGAGATAGAGTCAGGCTGCACCTAGAGCTGTGATAGTGGTGTTTGTTGGGATAAAATGTGCTCTTTTACTCACCGAATCCACTACACTCATGACAGAGCCTGATCCATGTGTGTCTGGGAGTTCAACCATGAAATCTATACTCACAGTGTCCCACCTTGCTTCAGGTACCAGTAGTGATTGTAGTTCACTCATCAGAGGCTGACATTGAATCTTTGTCCTTAGACATAGATTGCAGGTCTTGATGTATTGACTAATATACCTTGACATCTGTGGCCACCAGTATGTCCTTCCCACCAGCCCCAGCATTTTCCAGTTGCCTGCATGGCCTCCGATCCTAGAGTCATGGTGCTGTGAAACAATGCGCCTCCTCAGCTCGGAGTCTGGGGGTACATATATCTTGCCTCTAAACATTAGTAACCCCTCGGACTCCGACCACTCTGCTGACCATACCGACTTCCACTTGCTCTTCTTCAACTCCTCCACTGCCTTTGCCACAGCCTTCCTCTTTTTCTCCTGTAGCCAATGCCTTCCTTATCTCCCTCAACACATCTCACTTTTCGCCCTCTGCCTGAATACCCTCTAACACCTTAATGATGAACAGTTCTGGAGGTAGTAGAGTGATGTTTTGATTGTCTACAGAGCCCGAGCCATGGTCTTCTCGCCTTGACAATGTAAGGGCAACCCTCTAAGCCGAGCGGACGTCACGCAGAGCTAGCAGAGGGGAAATCCAAAGATATATAAGTAACGAAATATATACACGCAAGAGACTCTCACCTAGCAGAGGGGAAATCCAAAGAGAAAGACTTGGATTGCCTCTGCCAGAGTGAGCCCACTATATACCGTCCGGAAACGGGAACGCAAACTCCGAAAGGAAAGTGAACAATGATCTGATGAACTCGGAAGCAATAAAGAAAGGGAAACGAACCAATGAGAAGGAAAACAAAGGGAGCGGAAGCGAACGGAGAAACAATGGAACGATCCCAACAGCCGACCGGCGCTAAACAACCCATCACTCATGCGCTATGACTATATGCACATATACCCTCCACTAGATGACCATTGTCTCCAACCCAACCTCCCACTCTCGGGCCACAGGAGTCGATGAATGTGCTGAGGGTGAATCCTGCGCGGAATCGCTACTTGCGGGTGGTTGACGCGAGGGATAGTTCCGGACGGAAAGGTTCCGGGCGGAAATCTGGAGGCGTCCCCTGACATCACCCCCCCTCTAGGATGCGGCAACCTCAACGCATGAACATGTCGAAGATGTCGAAAATCGAGAGAGTTGAAAGCCGTGGTGCGAATGCGACGAGGGGCATTAGGATGAGTGAGATGGAATTGGGTGACCAAGTCCCGCGCGGCCATATCCCGCTCGGCAACCCATGAGTTCTCCTCATACCCATAACCTTTCCACTTGACCAAATATTCCAATCGGTTACGGAATGGCCTGCTATCCAGAACCTGTTCTACCTCATAGTGCTCTTCTCCATCGACCAATTCCGGTGGGGGAGGTGGATCCGACTTCCGTCCGGGAATTGGGTCTGGGGGCGCGTGCAAGAGCTTGACGACGTTGAAGACCGGGTGTATGCTTCTCATTCCGAGCGGAAGTTCGAGTTTGTACGTATGCCGCCCGGGTTTGCCTATTATCTTGAACAGTCCCAGATAACGATGACTGAGTTTTTGAGATGGTCTGGTGGTCTTGATGTCGCTGGCGTTCAGATAGACCTTATCACCGACCTGATATTCCGGCGGGGGAGTCCTCCGACGATTGTAGTACTGCGCCATGTCGTCCTTCGCCTTGGTGAGGGCCGCCTTCGCCTCCTCTAACGATTCCTGCATCCGATCCTTGAACTCATTGACTGTCTCCAACCTCGACGCCGGTTGTTGAGGTTCGAAGCCCATGCGCGGGTTCCGTCCGGAATCCAACATGAAAGGCGTGTGCTGGGTCGATGAGTGAACATGGTTGTTGTACTGGAACTCGGCCATGGGTAAGAGTTCGTCCCAATCGTCCTGTCGCTGGTTAACGAAAAGCCACAGGTACTGCTCCAACTCTTGGTTTACCCATTCGGTCTGTCCATCTGCTTGCGGGTGGTAGGCCGTGATGGCAGCGAGCTTGATGCCTAGCATCCGATATAGCTCTCTGGTGAACTCGGCGACAAACTGAGGACCACAGTCGGAGACGACTTGCTTGGGGAGGCCGTGTAGCTTCCAGACATTGTTGAGATAAAGCCGCGCGGCTCCGAGTGCGGTGATTGTGGTGTTCGTAGGAATGAAATGAGCTCGTTTACTCACTGAATCTACCACATTCATGATGGAATCGGCACCGTGTGTGTCCGGGAGTTCCACAATGAAGTCTACACTGACCGTATCCCACCTGGCCTCTGGGACCGGTAGGGGCTCGAGTTCTCCGGTCGGGGCCTGCCTTTGGATCTTCGTACGAAGACAGAGGTCGCAAGTCTTGACGTATTGGCCGATGTATCCTGACATTTGAGGCCACCAGTAACTGCGTGTAACCAGTTCCAGAGTTTTCCACCATCCTGCATGCCCTCCAATCCTTGAGTCGTGGTGTTGGGAAACAATTCTTCGACGTAGTTCGGGATCGGGCGGAACATATATATTGCCTCTGAATAGCAATAATCCGTCCGATTCCGCCCATTCCGCCGTCCGAACGGACTTGACATTAGTCTTCTTCAACTCTTCAGCCGCCTTTGCCACCGCCTCTTCCAGCTCCACATCCTTCATCCCTCGCCTAATATCCCTCAGAACCTCTCACTCTTCTCCTTCCGCAGTGATCCCTTCCAATGCCCTGATGTTGAACATTTCCGGCCGGAGTAGTGTGATGTCCCTGTTGTCTGAACTGCCTGAATCATGGTCTTCCCGGCGGGAAAGTGCATCTGTCTTCCCCATTGTCCGCCCGGGTTTGTGATGAAGCGTGAAGTCAAAACGAGAGAGAAAGAGTGACCATCGTGCTTGACGTCGGTTGAGACTTTTCGACGTCATGAAGTACTGCAGGTTCTTGTGGTCGGTCCAGACCTCGAACTTGTGCTGGGCCCCCTCAAGGAAATGCCGCCACTCATCTAATGCACGAATGATTGCCAACATCTCCTTGTCATGAATCTCGTAGTTACGCTCCACCGGGTTGAGGCTCCTGGACATGAATGCAACTGGGTGCCATTTTCCGTCCGCTTCCGAAAGTTGAGAGAGAGCGGCCCCGATCGCAAAATCAGAAGAGTCGGCTTCCAGACGATAAGGTGCTGTATCACTAGGGAGCATGAGAACCGGTGCGGTAGTTACAAGCTGCTTGAGTTTGTCGAAGGCCTCTTGTTCCGCGCGGGTCCACTTCCATTTGGCATCCTTCTTGGTCAGGTCGAAGAGGGGACGTGCGTGGTGAGAGAAGTCCTTGATGAACCGTCTGTAGAAGTTGACGAAATCTACAAACGACTGGACTCCTTTCTTTCCGCTCAGCTCCGGCCACTCAGTGATAGCTGCGACCTTGACAGGGTCCATTTCCACTCGGTTTTCAGAGATGATGAGGCCTAGGTACTCGATTGACGTCCGTTCGAATTCGCACTTCTCAGGCTTGAGGTAGAGCTTGTGTTCCTTCAAACATTGAAGTACCAGTTTGGTGATTCGTCTGTGCTTGGCGATAGTCTTGGTGAAGATAAGGATATTGTCAATATACACGCATACAACCCCCTCCATAATCAGATCATGGAAAATGTCGTTCATCATCGTCTGAAACGTCGCCGGGCTGTTGCAAAGACCAAAGAACATCACCAACGGCTCGAAAAGACCCCTATTTGTCCGAAAGGCTGCCTTCCACTCATCTCCCTTCCGAATCCGCACATTGTTGTATCCCCACCGGACGTCCAGTTTGGTAAAGTACTTCGCACTGCGTAATTGATTGACCAGTTCGGAAATCAATGGAATAGGATAGCGATTCTTGATAGTTATCCCGTTCAACGCTCGATAGTCTTGTACCAGCCGCAAGGTCCCATCTTTCTTTTTGATGAAAAATACCGGGGAGGCCATTGGGGACTTGGAGGGGCGGATCCGTCCGGAATCCAAGTTCTCTTGTAGGAAGGCGTCCAACTCGGCCTGTTCCATGGGGGACAGCAGGTAAACCTTGGTGTTCGTGGGTTTCGCGTCTGGGATTAGTTCTATAGCGTGGTCCCATATCTTTTCATGCGGAAGCGAATCAAAAGACTTCTTGGAGAAGACGTCCTCGAATTCGCGCAAATACTCTGGTATATGTGTTTCCGCCTTGACGTTTTTATTGTGGGCTTCAGCCAGCCGAGAGGAAACGGTCTGGGTGGCGCGGATGAACTCTTCTTCCGTCAGGAGATTGATGTAGAAAAGCCGATCGCCTTCTTCGAATCTGTCCTCCAGCGCAACAGGGTTCGCCTCATCATCTGTGTCTGATGGTGAGTCGTCCTTGACATCGGATTCGTCGTCGTCATCGTCGGCTTCTTCTACAAAAGCAGGGTGCAGACCCGAACGGCACTTCAGAAGGCGGCATACTTCAACCTTCTTCTTGTGTCTCCGGGCGGAAGCTTCCTTGCGAATTTCCGTTCGGCATGTGAGGCACTTGTCGGGGCAGCGGCTCATCTTCACTTCCTTGGTTTGCCAGTCGATTTCGGGGTTGTGCTCTTCAAGCCATGTGAATCCCAAAATCATATCCTGTTTCCCCAAGTTGGTGACAGCGAAAGAAGTCTGCTCGGTGTGATCGTTGTAGCGTAATATCAGGTCCACAATCTCTGTAACGGAGCCTCCCTCGTTTCGAGTTCCATCCACATTAAGTACCTGAATCGCACGGGTGAGTTTGCGCGTGGTGAGTCGGTTACGGCAGACGAAATCGGCATCAATGAATTGACCAGTAGCTCCATAGTCGACCAATGCGGGCGTGGTGAATACTTCACCCGTGTCAGTGGTTTGAACAGAGACCTTGAGAGACAGAGACTTAGAACTGGGGGTTGCGGCTAACACATAGTTGGTAGGTAGCCGTCTTTCCCATGCGGGACGTCGATAGAAAGGAGTCGAATTCCGAGCGGGTTTTGGAGGGTTTTCTGCGACTTGTAATAATGGTTTCTCAGATTGGGGATGTTGGGTAATGGTAGAAACTTTATCCAATATAGAGAAATGATTATGTACATGCAACGAGGGCACAGCGTTCACTTGTCGCGCTTCGTAAAATCCTCCCGTTCGGAAACGACTTCTTCTTCTCCGCTCGGCTCTGCTCCAGGGTTTTCAGACATGTCGAGGTCTGCCATGAGTCCATACAAGAGCTCTTCCTTCTCCTCGACGGTGAGGCTTCGAACATCGAACGCGGTGTCGCAAAACCTGGCTATATGCCCTGTCTTACCGCAACGCCTGCATACAATGTTGGATATGCCAGCCTTGCCCCGGGCCCGGTCGACATCCATTGGCACGGGTTCATCCGGAACCTTGGTGGGTTCAGGGCGAGTGTTGACAATGGGGATTGGGAGTCGAGCCTGGTAGTTGAACGTCCTGGCAGGCGGAGCGGGGGGCAGTGTTCTTGGAACCGTGGTGAGGGCCTTGGGTCCGTGCGGAACCTGTTTCTCTACCGCTCGGATATTCTCCTCGAACACCTTGCTAGTCTCCCTTGCATCTGCTACTCTCTGAGCCGCCTCAATCCACGCTTCCAGATCGTCAAAGGCTGGGGGCAGGTCCATCGTTGATACCGTTGTCCGCAAGGATTTGCTGAGACCCTTCTTGAACTTGACCACTAAATTGGCTTTGTCGACATATCCCGAATGGAAAACCAATTCCCGGAACCAATCGGCATACTCGTCCACTGAATCTGAACCTTGATACCACGAGGATCCCTCCAATTGTGTGATGGCGGTGACCTGTCGGTTCCGAGGCGTGAAGCGTTTCTTGAACTCTAACTC
>KN837131.1:155541-185209 GCA_000827215.1 Sphaerobolus stellatus SS14 | reverse complement strand
CGGACGTCACGCAGAGCTAGCAGAGGGGAAATCCAAAGAGAAAGACTTGGATTGCCTCTGCCAGAGTGAGCCCACTATATACCGTCCGGAAACGGGAACGCAAACTCCGAAAGGAAAGTGAACAATGATCTGATGAACTCAGAAGCAATAAAGAAAGGGAAACGAACCAATGAGAAGGAAAACAAAGGGAGCGGAAGCGAACGGAGAAACAATGGAACGATCCCAACAGGTGACCGGCGCTAAACAACCCATCACTCATGCGCTATGACTATATGCGCATATACCCTCCACTAGACGACCATTGTCTCCAACCCAACCTCCCACTCTCCGGCCACAGGAGTCGACGAATGTGCTGAGGGTGAATCCCGCGCGGAATCGCTACTTGAGGGTGGTTGACGCGAGGGATAGTTCCGGACGGAAAGTTTCCGGGCGGAAATCTGGAGGCGTTCCCTGACAGTGTGTTTGCCAATAACGTTGATCAATTTGCAATACAACTTGACGTAGTGACTCATAAGTCTTGGGTTTTGGCCAGATCTTGGCAAGATCGTCCAAAATACGATTGGGGAGCGCGTTTTTGACCATGCGGTAATAACCCCTATCGTTGAATTGTGTCCTTGCCTTATATTTGGCAAAGGCAATGAAGAACTTGGTCGCACGATGGTTAGTAGCCATCTTGAGGTCTTCCAAGTCTTCTTTGGCGTCCTCTTCCATATCTACTGGCCCAAAGTTTTCTTTGAGTTCGTAGACAAACTCCTCCCAATATAATAAGTATAAGGGAGTTGCTTCCCGAGAAGGATAATCAGCCATTACAGCTGGTTCAAAATTTTTGAGGGCGGTGCCCCGAAGATAAGAGAGAGCATAGTAGATCTTGGATCTATTCTTCTTAAATGTTTTAGGCTTTGATTTGAACATCAGCGCACATTGAAACAGAAAACTAGAAAGCTTCTCTGGATTAGACCCATCGAATGTATCCGGGTCCCGGATTTTGGCACCCTTCTTAACTCTGTCCTCACCGGAGTCAGAGTCGTCATCGGAGTCTGAGTGACGACGATGATGCTTGCGCTTCTTGCGTCTTCTTCGCCTATCATCATCACTGGAACTTGGGTCAGAGTCGTTGCCCGAATCATCACTGTCCGAATCTGTAGATTTCTTCCTGCGATGTTTCTTTTTCTTCTTTCTCTTTTCGGATTCTGAAGAGCTGTCACTACTAGGGTCACTATCATTAGGGTCCCGGATAAGGTCACGAGCTGGTTCAGCACGTTGTTTGCCTTTGTCACGGGAAGGACCTGCTATTGGCGTCGGTGTCCGAGATCCAAGTTGTTCGTTATCAATTTCTTCTCGAATACGTTCTTCTTCACTTGTGGAGACTTCATGGACCGTGGCCATAGTGATAGTTGAAGACATTGTTGGAGCGTCTTCTTGCGGAGTCCGTTTCTTGCGAGGTTCTTTAGTTAGAGGTTCAACTACTTTGCCTCTTGACTTCTCGTAACGGTCTCTTCGATCCCTAGCGGTTTTTTGGGTGGTGGTGTGGAGGAATATCTGAAAGGAGCAGGTTTTCCTGACATGCGATTAAGGTTTCAGTCAGAAATACTGTTACGTCCTGATATCTAGGAGTGACTTCGGACTCCGGATATAGTAGAACGAAGTAAGTATTCGGAGTCCGGATGATATAACTGAAAGGACTTGGCTTCAACTTATATGTTGCGCCCTTAACCGTATGTGTTGTCCTTATTTCAGAATGAGTCCAGATGAACAGAGGTTCGGAGTCCAATGGTTGTCACAGACAAATCGGTTGTGAGATACTCGGAGGCCGAGTGTAGTGGAACGAGAACAGAGATAGGCAGATGGAGACCGGAGTGAGTTAACAGATAAACGAAGTGGATTTCTGACTACTGAACCATAATACAATAATGGCTATTTATACTAAAATGGAGCCCGAAGATAAATGGGGAAATATTCAGGGTCACGGAGATGGAACAGATAAAGGAAAAACATAAATGAGTGTAGTTGGCTGGCGATAACATAAAGCGGAGGCCAATGGGAATATAACGTAAAAGTCATGTGGAACATAAAAACACGTGAAATCATAATTGAAGCTTGGCATCGATGAGAAACAAGCGAGATAAAGAAAAGTGGAGTCCGAAGAATAATGAATGGTAAGGAGTGACGGCGTCCGAGAATAATAAGCGAACAAATGAAAATAATACAAATAATCAAGAACCAATGAAATCAAAGATGAATAACAAATATAGCTGAAAACGGAGTCCGAAGGAAAATGAAATAAAATCAAAGTAAAACAAAATCGGGATCGGGACTTGATAGTTTTGCCAATTTTTATGGGTGTTTCATATACAACTACTCGGACCTAATGGTTCCGCTCACACACCTCACTAAGAAAGTGTCAAGTACTGATCTGACTGGCTTATATTCATATATTATTTCTATCCATGTTCTATTCATTTGACTCATTCACTTTGTATTCATTCATTCAGACTCTTTTCCACGCGGCTTACTTTCCCCGTGCGGCTTTCACTCTATTATTTTCTTGTTGACTCAACCTTTTTTTTTTCCGACCGGATTTCTTTTATCTTTCTTATCTGTTTTATCTTTTGCACCATGTGTTCATTCTCACTTATTATTCAGCTGATTATTTGACCCTTCAATTTTTACGTTATTTTCTCACCGGCTTCGCATGGCGTATCATCACACCATCATACACCAATTATCTTTTTACAATTTATCTTTGATTATCTTTTTATCCAATATTTCTCTGCTTGGTGGATTATATTTAAATATGCTCATTTGTATCTACTTTTACTCAGTCAGAAATTGAATCTCGTATTATCTGTTAACTCTACTCTTGTCTGCCTTTCCGCTCGGTTTTCGTTCCCGCTTGGCTTTACTCTCAACTCTACTCTTGAACTCTGAAGTAGGGACAACCTACGACCGTGCAGGGCACAACACACAAGTTGAAGCCAAGTCCCTTCAGTACAAGTCATTGGTGTTTCCGACCGGAAACATTAACTACTTCCGCGCGGATTACCAGGTGTATTCTGCATCAGGACATAACAGAAAGGTACTAGCTGGTCTTTTACTGAAGAATGTTGATTAGCTTTCAACTCAATAAAACAGGCATTTACGTCGGCTCCCGTCCAGAGCTATTGGGTTCCAGACGCACAATTAGTTGTGGAAACTGACACTTCTGATTATGCACTAGCTGCCATTATTTCCATATGGATAAACGGCAAACTGCATCCGATCGTGTTTCATTCAAGAACTTTTAATGAAGCCAAACAGAATTATGATGTCCATCACAAGGAATTGTTAGCTATTTTTGAAGCTTTCAAAAAATGGCATCATTATCTTGAAGGTGCAGCCCTACCAGTTGACATTGTAACTGATCATAAGAATTTAGAATATTTTGCTACTACAAAATTGCTTACCCACCAGCAAGCAAGGTGGTCAGAATTCCTATCACAATTCAATAGGGTTATACGTTTCCGCCCAGGAAAATTAGGTACCAAACCTGATTCACTTACTAGACGTTGGGACGTCTACCTAAAAGAGGGGGGTAGCAATTATGCTAGCATTAATCTGCAGAATCTGAGACCAATATTTACTCAAGATCTGGTACACTATCATATACTCTGTGTCTTGCAGAGAATTTCTGTGCAGTGCACCCAGTATTCCATATTTCAATGTTTGAACCAGCAACTCAAAACCCATTTCCCAAATGGACCATTCCATCACTGCTGGCAATTGTCATTGATGAAGAAGACAATAATGAAATTGATGAAATTTTAGATTCAAAGATTGACCACTGACAGAAATGCAAACTTCAATATTTAGTCAAGTGGATGGGCTATGAGGGTACAGGTCAAGATTTTGACTGGGTTTTAGCAACTGAAGTCAACACTTCTGAGCTAATAGAAGATTTTCATTGACTATATCCCATGAAACCAGGACCTCTTTCTGCCTTATAATTTTCATTTTCACTGGAGACACCTCATTATTTATCCAAAATGAAATGTTAAGGAAAAGTGTCACCGGACCTGGTTGTATTATGGTTTTTATTGGAGTGATATTTATATCAAATTTTGAATTATATGACCTTTTAAGTGAGAGGATGATAGTTTGAATTATCTAATTTGAACCAGATGAAAAAGGGAGAGAAAGGCTCTTACAAGCCAGCCTTTCAACATGCAGAAAGTTTAATCCTACTCTGAATTTTTATCACCTATCTTAGTAATATACATCCAGTCATATTATGGATAACAATTAATTGTCAAACATGAAGGAAAACCTACTGAGAACCACCCTTTCACATCCATGTCATTCAATACAAAGGTGTTAAAATTCCTGACATTATTCATGGTATCCATAACTTTAAATGTGTAAGAAAGATACCATTCTGTATTTATATATTTCGTAAGAAAGCTGTGTCATATCCTAGGTTTTTGATACTTCTCTCTTAATGTACTTTGAGCATTTAAATGCATATAAATGTTGCTTTTCCAAATTGAAGGAAAAGCTTAGAAAAAGGTTTGGAAAAGGCTGCTAAACATTTAGGCTAAATTTAGGCTAAATTAGCCAGTGTGGGAACCCTGAATTTCTGTCTGCTGAAATGCTTTTAGGTAGTGCATATGGCATGCAAAATTTCCCATGCATTCCAGAGCAATGAAAAGTCATATTATTACACTACGGGCACCGCCATATTTAGGCACAGAAAAATCTATGAAAAATTATTTCGTCGATCCGACTTTAATTTAAATTTAGGAATTGGTAAATACTGTGAGAATCTCGAATTTTGGATAATTATTCTCAGAGGGAAAGGTGTAATAAAGCCTCGTAAAGCCTGGTATTTGTCAAGGAGAAAATTCAGAGCAAAACTGCGAAAGATATTGAATTTATTTAGAGTAAAAACCTCCTTAAAAATTGCCAATTAACCTCAGATTTTCCATCAATGAGCCATTCTTTTATTGCAAACATAAACTCTAGTAAAATCCACACTCTTAGTCACTTTCTATTGTATATAATGTCAAATTCTGCTTACTTTTAGAGTGGCTCTTTATAGAGCAAAATTCAGAATTTCTAATCCCAATTACCTGAGGAAGATCCTAGAAAAATTCTCCTTTTCCCAACACTCATTTTCCACCTGAAAAAAGCATGACAAATCATTGCTTAAAATTAGCCTAAATGTTTAGCCTGATTTTGCATTCATTTTCCTTCACTTATACAGAGGGAAAATGCTTTGGGAAAATTTAATATTTAATCATGAAAGTGTTGGCATTTTCAAGGGGCAAAATTCCAGCTGCACTGATAATTTCACTAGCTTAAAATTCCTCATTTTTGGGACATTTGGCAGAAACAAAATTGGAAGAATATTAAAGTTCTTACAGCCTTTTGCACATAATTTCAGCATAATTTATCAGTCATTTTAATACAATTTACTGAGTATGAAATATAAGCATAATGGTAATTCTTTCATGGATTTTGGTGTACTGGAATTGGCCCACAATTGAGATTTTAGCCAGAATTTTCTGATATTTTTTGACATGCAAGCTCTATAGAAAACTGGAATTGACAAAATGATTTTTTGAGCTTTTCCCCAAGGCCAAATATCTTAATGCCTGTAGTGTTATTCTAAAATTCCGAAGATATTTTCATACAAGATATTTAAAAGGAAAACTTACCTTTCAAAAACATTCCAGGCTCCTTTGCCCAAAGGAAATTTCTGAAAAGAAACACCTTATCCTTAGCTAGAAATTCCAGATAATATCCACATTCCACAAGAATTTCTCTTGGTGTAAATAATGAATATTTCATAGCTATTCTTGTGGTTAAAGCTTTAAACCAACAAATATTTATTTTGCCTATTAATACAGAAACAGAATAATGATTTACTGGATTTCCTGTACATATCACTTCCAAGGAAATAATATAAAAGCCTGGTCTGGTGATGGATTTCATATGAAATTCCTGGATCATAAATAAAGTTGTGTCCCCAGTGTTTTTTCTTTTGCTAAGTCCTTTTCTGTTTTATTTTCCACCCAGAAAACTTCCAATTCTTACATTCACACTTTTTAAAGATTCAGGCTAATACAGTTCTATACTATTTACTTTGGTTATTACATTTTTTATAATTACAATTTTCTGCCTGGATTCTCTTGTTCTTCAGCATAGTGTAGCAGCTCCTTCTGTTTCCACCAACTTTTTCTTCTTCTTCTGATCCCCTCCACACAGTCCCCACTTTCTTTAGCCTTCCTCTTGTTCCCCAAGATTTCCATGCAGCTACTAAAATCTTCTCCAGACTCACTCATCCTTGAATCTAGTAGGCCATTCTTGGTCCAGGCCATTTGCTTCTGGCTGGCATTCATCCACTCAAAGACATGCTCCATGTGCACAGTATAGGAGGCAACAATAGACCCCTGGTTGGCAAAAACCTGCTTCTCCAGTTCTGCCAGGATTTCCACTCCCCTAGATTTCAGGTCCAGGAGCTTTATCACCCTGCCATCCACCTCCATCAAGTCCTGGTCAACCGCCCACTCCAAATTGAGGGCACAAATGTCCAACTCATACCAGCTCCTTTGCAAGCGACTGGCTGCACACCATTTTTCCAGAGTCAATAGCTCCCACACAGACTCTGAATCTTCTGGCTGCCATCTATGATGGCCCATGTGGTTTTGTCAAAGAACTTGCATTTCACCTTTCTCTTCAGGCAAGCAGTGCAGACCTTATGCTTGTCCAGTAATTCACACTTGATCTTTTTTTGTATGCAATAGATGCACATGGAGGGTTCTTCATACTTGTCAGGGGACGCCCCTAGATTTCCACCCGGAAGCTTTCTGTCCGGAACTACCCCTCGCGTCAACCACCCTCAGGGAGTGATTCCACGCAGGATTCACCCTCAGCACATTCGTCAACTCCTGTTGCTGGAGAGTGGGAGGTTTGGTTGGAGACAGTGGTCGTCTGGTGGGGGTATATGTGCATATAGTCATAGCGCATGAGTGATGGGTTGTTTAGTGCCGGTTGGCTGTTGGGATCGTTTCAGTGTTTTTTCCATTCACTTCCGCTTTCCTTTGTTTCCTTTCATTGGTTCGTTCCCCCTCCTTTATTGTTTCCAGGTTCATCAGGCCATTGTTTATTTTCCTTTCAGGGTATACGTTTCTGGTTCTGGACGGTATATAGTGGGCTCACTCTGGCAGAGGCAATCCAAGTCTTTCTCTTTGGATTTCCCCTCTGCTAGGTGAGATCCCCCTTGCGTGTATATATTTCGTTTACTTCTATATCTTTGGATTTCCCCTCTGTTAGCTCTGTGTGACGTCCGCTCAGCTTCGAGGGTTGCCCTTACAGTAGAAAGACTTCCAGTTAGGAACCAGACCCCAGACATGTCGCCAACATTCCCTCCTTCGCCCTCACAGATGAGAGCCCCGATGTGAGTGAAGCAACCGCCCCGGAGTCCCCTTCCCAGCAGCCACTTGGAATTCCATACGGAAATCTACCAGCCATGACCACCGAAGCTGAATGGTTGAATGCTTTGGAGTTGACACTGGCGGAAGAACATTTGAAGACTGAGTGAATTGAGAATCAACTACAACAACTTATCGAGCTATTGAACCCAGCACAGGCAGCTACCAAACCGGCCCTGCCCGGAAATGCCCCCTCTGTACAAGTTATGGATGAAGATACCCCGTCAGAGATGTTCATGGGCAGAGGGTTTTAAGTTTGACCCTCTAACCCGTCGGATTTCGATGGTGACCACGAGAAGGGTCAATCCTTTTTCAACTCCTGCAGTCTTTACTTTTCGATTGCTGGACACGCCTTTCGAGACGAGCAGGCTCGTATTAGTTGGGCTTTACCTTTCTTCAAGAACTGGCCAGGCTGCCTGTTTCGCTGACCGAATTCTTAGGACTCAATCCCGCACGGGCAAACCCTATTTCGCCAACTGGAGTGCCTTTGAGTTAGAGTTCAAGAAACGTTTCACACCTCGAAACAGACAGGTCACCGCCATCACACAATAGGAGGGATCCTCATGGTATCAAGGTTCAGATTCAGTGGACGAGTATGCCGATCGGTTCCGGGAATTGGTTTTCCACTCGGGATATGTTGACAAAGCCAACTTAGTGGTCAAGTTCAAGAAGGGTCTCAGCAAGTCCTTGCGGACGACTGTATCGACGACGGACCTGCCCCCGGCCTTTGATGACTTGGAAGCATGGATTGAGGCAGCTCAGAGAGTAGCGAATGCGAGGGAGACTAGCAAGGTGTTCAAGGAGAATATCCGAGCGGTGGAGAAACCAGCACCGCATGGACCTAAGGCCCTCACCACGGTTCCAAGGACACTGCCCCCCCGCTCCGCCTGCCAGGACATTCAACTACCAAGCTTGACTCCCCATTCCCCATCCCTGTCACCAACACTCGCCCTGAACCCACCAAAGTTCCGGATGGTCCCATGCCAATGGAGGTCAACCAGACCCGCGGCAAGGCCAGTATATCCAACATTGTATGCAGGCATTGCGGCAAGACTGGGCATATAGCCAGGTTTTGCGACACCACCTTTGACGTTCGAAGCCTCACCATCGAGGAAAAGGAGGAGCTCTTGTATGGACTTATGGCCGACCTCGACATGTCTGAAAACCCTGGAGCAGGGCCGAGCAGTGAAGAAGAAGTCATTTCTGAGTGGGAGGATTTTGCGAAGCGTGACGAGTGAACACTGTGCCCTCATAGCCTGTACATAATTGTTTCTCTATATTGGATAAAGTTTCTACTATTACTCAATATCCCCAGTCTGAGAAGCCATTATTACAAGTCGCAGTACACCCTCCAGTTCCTGCCCGGAATAAGACTCCCTTCTACCGACGTCCCGCATGGGAAAGACTGCTGCCCACCACCTATGTGCTAGCTGCGACCCCCAGTTTGAAGTCTCTGTCTCTCAAGGTCTCTGTTCAGACCACTGACATGGGTGAAGTGTTTGCCACACCTGCGTTGGTCGACTGTGGAGCCACGGGTCAATTCATGGATGCCGATTTCGTTCACCGTAACCGACTCACCACGTGCAAACTTGCCTGCGCGATTCCGGTGCTCAATGTGGATGGAACTCGAAATGAGGGAGGCTCTGTTACAGAAATCGTAGACCTGATCTTGCACTACAATGATCACACTGAGTGGACTTCTTTCGCTGTCACCAATTTGGGGAAACAGGATATGATTTAGGGATTCACCTGGCTCAAGGAGCACAACCCTGAAATCAGCTGGCAAACCAAGGAAGTGAAGATGAGCCACTGCACTGATAAATGCCTTACATGCCTAACGAAAATTCACAAGGAAGCTTCCACCCGAAGACACAAGAAGAAGGTTGAAGTACGCTGCCTTCTGAAGTGTCATTCAGGTCCGCACCCTGCTTTTGTAGAAGAAGCCGACGACGACGACGACGAATCCAATGTCAAGGACGACTCACCATCAGCCACAGATGATGAGGCGAACCCTGTTTCACCGGCGGACAGATTCAAAGAAGGCGACCGGCTTTTCTACATCAATCTCCCAATGGAAGAAGAGTTCATCCACGCCACCCGGACCGTTCCCTCTCGATTGGCCGAAGCCCATAGCAAAAATGTAAAGGTGGAGACGCATATACCAGAGTATCTGCGTGAATTCGAAGACATCTTCTCCAAGAAGTCTTTTGATTCGCTTCCGCATGAAAAAATATGGGACCACACTAGAGAGTTAATCCTGGACGCGAAACCCACAAACACCAAGGTTTACCCGCTGTTCCCCGGAGAACAGGCCGAGTTGGACGCTTTCCTACAGGAGAACTTGGATTCTGGATGGATCCACTCCTCTAAGTCCCCAATGGCCTCACAGGTATTCTTTATCAAGAAGAAGGATGGGACCTTGCGGCTGGTACAAGACTATCGAGCATTGAATGGAGTAACTATCAAGAATCGGTATCCTATTCCATTGATTTTCGAACTGGTCAATCAACTGCGCGGCACGAAGTATTTTATCAAGCTGGACATCCGGTGGGGATACAACAATGTGCGGATCTGGAAGGGAGATGAGTGGAAGGCAGCCTTTTGGACAAATAGGGGTCTTTTCGAGCCGTTGGTGATGTTCTTTGGTCTCTGCAATAGCCCAGCGACTTTCCAGACAATGATGAACGACATCTTCCATGATCTGATCATGGAGGGGGTTGTATGCATGTATATCAACGATATTCTCATTTTTACCAAGACTATCACCGAGCACAGACGTATCACCAAACTGGTACTTCAATGTTTGAAGGAACACAAACCCTACCTCAAGCTGGAGAAGTGCAAATTCAAACGGTGACAAACATATTTCTAATTTGCCCTTTATTTTCGCTATTTTCCTCTATTTTTCACACTTTTATTTGTGTCGTTCTTCTCACATGGTTTTATTTTATTTTGTTATTTTTCTTTCATATTTTACTGATATTTTAGCGAAGCTTGTTTTCCATTTTTCTATGATTTTATCCATTTTCTATCTTGTCTTTTGTTCCATTTTCATCCACTCTATTTATATCTTGACTCAGATTAAAGCAGCGCTATCAACCATCTGACAGCGCTTATTTCCAAGCGACTCCCACACACAACTTCGGTCGGCTCCCAACCTTGACACATACCAGATTCCCTTTCATTCGCAACTATCTTAACCTCATTATGTCGACATCAACTACTCCAGTCCATACTTCATCCAGCCAGAACATGACCCCATTACCAGGCTTCGATACCGACCGCTCGGTCACTATACATTGGATCGTACGCGATATCAGTCCTCCACATGCCACTCTCATGCCTTCCAGGACTTTTCGATGCACCGAACTCGTACAACTATCGACCTTCCAATTTCAGCCTCCGTATGCGAGGGATCAATATGTTGTGGTTTTTAACCAGTTTTACATGCTGACAGCCAAGATTCCCATAGCCTGGCAGGACATTGACAACGAGATGGATTTCTTGGCTGTTTTGGTGCATAGGGAAGGTTTGCAAGAAGAGACGGTTATGATCCCAGTCCCAGCCTCATTCTTTGAAGATCCTTTCCTCCCTGACGATCCCTCACCATCTACATCTCGACCGTCAGCTCCATCTCGACCGTCATCTCCATCTCGACCGTCATCTCCATCTCGACCGTCATCTCCATCTCGACCGTCATCTCCATCTCGACCGTCATCTCCATCTTGACCGTCATCTCCATCTTGACCGTCATCTCCATCTCCCACTATCGTTCCCCACTCATCACTCCCTATCCCCCACCCTACATCAGTAATGATCGCAGAACCTCCATCTATTCATGAATATCCTCCTCCCACTCCCCACACTGCTCAACAGCTTGGAGAAGCTTATCAAAGCCCGTCTCAGACCTGGAAGGAATGGATGGAGGAATTGTGGATGTACATTTTTGTGATTGGTCTCATGCTCCTTATTTTTGGTATACTTGCTATCACATCCACTTTTCATTAATTCCCTTTTAATTTTCATACTTCCTTTTCCATCATTTCTTTTAATTCAATTTCGCTTTTTCCCTCTTTTGACTTATCTGACAGTTCTTCTTCATCATTTGATTCCTTTTCCATCATTCAATGCATTGCTGTGTTCATTGACAGGCATAGCTTTGCCCCTTTTGCCACCATCAACATCTTTGATCATCTTTTGACATCCATCGACACCTGTCGATCTCTTTTGATTCTGATTCTTGATTGTATATGCTGTATTTGTATTGCCTCATTGCTATGCTTGCTATGTGCTCCTCATGTATATAAGGACTTCACTTTTTCTCTCAATATCATCATTCTACCAGATCACAAGTTTCTTGTCTGCAGTTTTCTGCCATCTTAAGCTTAGGCTTACATTCTAAAGTCTCTCTTATAGTCCTCTGAGTCTGATAGCTTTGTCAACTCATTGACTGGGAGCATACTATATATCTATATTGCTTGTGGCTTACAACTGGCATCTTACAACTGTGTGTTAGTTGTCCAGATTTCAAAGACCACTGCATACAGGGTTTCAGAACTTTTGTTCTGTTATCATCTCTTCAACGGACGTCAATTGAGTACCTGGGCCTCATCATCTCTGAAGATCAAGTAGAAATGGACCCTGTCAAGGGGGCAGCTATCACTGAGTGGCCGGAGCTGAGCGGAAAGAAAGGAGTTCAGTTGTTTGTAGGTTTTGTCAACTTCTACAGACGGTTCATCAAGGATTTCTCTCACCATGCGTGCTCCCTTTTCGACCTCACCAAGAAGGATACCAAATGGAAGTGGACCCACTTGGAACAAGACACCTTCGACAAGCTCAAGCAACTTGTGATGACCACACCAGTTCTCATGCTTTCTAGCGATACAGCACCTTATCGTTTGGAAGCCAACTCTCCTGACTTTGCGACTGGGGCCACCCTTTCTCAACTTTCAGAAGCGGACGGAAAATGGCACCCAGTTGCGTTCATGTCCAAGAGCCTCAACCCAGTGGAGCGCAACTATGAGATTCATGACAAGGAGATACTGGCAATCATTCGTGCACTAGATGAGTGGCGACATTTCCTTGAAGGGGCCCAGCACAAGTTCGAGATCTGGACCGACTACAAGAACCTCCAATACTTCATGACGTCCAAGAGTCTCAACAGACATCAGGCAAGGTGGTCACTTTTCCTGTCCCGGTTCGACTTCACACTTCACCACAAACCCGGACAGACAATGGGGAAGACAGATGCACTTTCCCATTGGGAAGACCATGGCTCAGGCAATACAGACAACAGGGACATCACACTACTCCGACCGGAAATGTTCAGTATCAGGGTGTTGGAAGGGATCACTGAGGAAGGAGAAGAGTGAGAGGTTCTGAGGGATATTAGACGAGGGATGAAGGATGTGGAATTGGAAGAGGCGGTGGCAAAGGCAGCGGAAGAGTTGAAGAAGACCAATGTCAAGTCCGTGCGGATGGCAGAATGGATGGAATCGGACGGATTATTGTTGTTCGGAGGCAAGATATATGTTCCGCCCGATCCTGAACTACGTCGAAGGATCGTTTTCCAACACCACGATTCTAGGATTGGAGGGCATGCAGGACGATGGAAAACTCTGGAATTGGTTACGCACAGCTACTGGTGGCCTCAAATGTCAAGATACATCGGTCAGTACGTCAAGACTTGCGACCTCTGTCTTTGTACGAAGATCCAAAGGCAGACCCCGACCGGAGAGCTCAAACCCCTACCTGTCCCAGAGGCCAGGTGGGATACGGTCAGCATAGACTTCGTTGTGGAACTTCCGGACGTGCATGGTGCAGATGCTATTATGAATGTGGTAGATTCTGTGAGTAAACAAGCTCATTTCATTCCTACGAACACCACTATCACTGCACTCAGAGCTGTGCGGCTTTATCTCAACAATGTCTGGAAGCTACACGGCCTCCCCAAGCAAGTCGTCTCCGACCGTGGCCCCCAGTTCGTCGCCGAGTTCACGAGAGAACTTTACCAGATGCTACGCATCAAGCTTGCAGCCACAACAGCTTACCACCCCCAGGCCAATGGTCAGACCGAGCGGGTAAACCAAAAGTTGGAACAATACCTGTGGCTCTTCGTAAACCAGCGGCAGAACAATTGGGACGAACTCTTACCCATGGCCAAGTTCCAGTACAACAACCATGTTCACTTGTCGACCCAGCACATGCCCTTCATGTTGGATTCCAGACGGAACCCACACATGGGCTTCGAGCCTCAACAACCGACTTCGAGGCTAGAGACAGTCAATGAGTTCAAGGATCGGATGCAGGAATCGTTGGAGGAGGCGAAGGCGGCCCTTACCAAGGCCAAGGACGACATGGCGCAGTACTATAACCGTCGGAGTGTAACAGGAATAGACTGTTATATCAGTATATATGTACATATATGTTATATAATGTATATAATGAATAACTAATATATATATTAGTTGTATATGCTACATCAATAATGTAGCTATTATTAGTGTGGACACCATAAGTGTCCACAATGGCTTGTATTTAGCATGCTGGCGCATTAGGCACGGGCATATATCTTTTTAACCACACCTACTTGTACTACCTACTCAATATATCAGAGTTCAGTTAGTCTCAGGTGTGATAAGATATAAACATTGTTATATCTTTTTTAACTTTCTCCCGAAAGTTCGGTATTCAACGGACAACATAGTTGTATGGTAGTACTTGGTATTCAACAGGCAATTAACTTGCATGGAAGTACCACAGGCTAGAACTATCTAAAAACTGAAAGTTCTGATATTTATCACACAACCCGTTGTGTAATTTGTATCTGGTATTCAACATGCCAGACAGCACAGCAGTACCACGGATTTGAACTAGAAGTCAAAACCGCTATTTATTTGTAGTTCTACAAATAAATACATAGACCACGATGAGTCACCACCGTGGTCCCAGGAGAATGCGGGCAGAAGAGCTGTCCGCAGCTGATGTTGAAGACAGCGAGCCCACTACGGGGCTCACTACGGGGGATTTGATGAATTCCCTGTCTCTCTCTGTTGACCCCCAACAGAGCCCGGGAAGGCTCACCTCGGAGCACCCGGAGGATCCACATGCGACGGCATATGGATCACAGACTGCACCCAGTAGGGAGCAGTCGCCTGTCAGAGTGGAATTGTGTTCCCACACTGCCACTCAGGGACTGAGCCCCAGCCGATTGGCTGGAGTGTAAGGGACTGCCCACTGGGGCAGTCCTTCCCCAATGAGAGTGGCTTCTTTCACAGCCACTCAGGGTCGCTATTCCCCTCGGGGAATAGAACACTGATCAGAGTCACACAGTGACCCTGGCCGAGTGTCTCCTACCAGAGGAGATACTGAAGAGCACTTCATTCTCCCCACGAGTGAAGTGGTAGTACTCCGCCAGGAGTACTCAGAGTTTATTACTCTGAAGGACAATGCAGAGATTGTCCTGGCTGAAGCCATGGAGGCTATGGAACGGCTGAATACCGTATTCAGCCGAGCCAGGGCATCCATGAATAGGATGTCCCCGAGGATGAAGGAGCTATTATTAGTTCCTGTTAGTCAAGCGTCAGGGAAGACGTTTGAGCCCAGTAACAACCGGGCACATGACCGAGCAGCTGCTCAGGCAGCTACTCAACATATCATAGATCAAACCTCTATGATAGGTTCAGCTCCCATAGCAGGAGCTGATGAATGCGCGAGAACTACGCGTTCTCGCGTCACTGGTGACCGGTACTCACGGGTACCTTGCTCCTGGAATATCCCTGAGGATGTTCCAAATACTGCTCGTGTTGAGCAGAGTGAGGCGCATACAGTGTATGCGCGCGACACACCCGAAGCACGGGTGAGTGATACGTCACATGTGCGGTTGACACGTGACATACACATGACTTAACGCATGCACATGAACCCAACAGAGTCCATGTGAGTGAGACACGAGACATCTCCTATTGCCACTAGGTGCGAGCCATTGAGTGGCAATACATGTGACAGACCTAGTCTGTCAGCATATAGGGGGATTCAGGGAATACCTGAATCTATTGAACGATCTAGGTGTTCAATGACAGAGCAGCAAAGCATTGATATGAATGCTTTGAGAGAAGAGATCAGGACCACGATCTCTGCAACTATCAAGGATAAGTTGCGTTCTGATGCAGACAGTGTCACTACTGTCTCACATACCATATCAGCACTGGATGCAAATGCCCAGTACTGGAGCAACCTGAGCAATAAGGCCACGAGGCGCAGTCGCTGTGCCCTTGAGCTACAACTCAAGTTGGCAGAAGAAAAGGTGAATAACCTTTTTCACAAGGAAGCACCTGAAGAGGCGCTTCTGGAGGCGGCTCAGGAAGAGCGTAATGTACGCTTCCAATTAGACCAGAGTACTCGACTTCGCGAGGCTGGTTTAATGCCTGAACAACAAGTACGGTTCAGTGCGAGTACTGGAAGGAATGTCAATAGTCCATCCAGGAATGATGGGATAAACCCCATAAATGATGCGCATACCCCTCAGCCTGAAGGGAATGCACCTAGTGTCAGGCAAGGCACCCCTGCCTTGTCTATCTCTGCACAATTAGATGGTGCAGTAGTTGACATGACGTCTGAATACAGCGGTATTCAGCAGATGGTGAGGCAGGCCGTTCTGAGTGCCTCACACAAGAAGGAGCCAGAAAAATCATTTCTGGCTAAAGCTAGTGTTAAGATGGGGAGTCCTCCCACTTACAACAGTGAGCGTAACCTAGAGAAGTTTGAGAACTGGGTTGCGAGCGTACTTCAATATATGTTGATGTGCAACTTACTTGGACCTCATGCAGGCAAGGTTCAACTACAATTCTTGGGTCAGTGTCTTACTGATGAAGCTCAAGAATGGTTCTACCATCAGGTAGAAAGGTTTGATCGAGAAATCAAACATTGGGACCTGGAATCCGTTATGATGGGACTCCAAAAATGGTTCATGCTCACTTTATCATTGAATAAAGTGGCAGGTGGTTATGATTGCCTTATGCAAGGTTCTATGACCGTGCAGCAACTGCATCAGCAGTTGACCAAACTGGCAAAACAAATGGTGGAGTTGCCAGATGTGTATTCATACCAGAGACAGTTTATGGATGCGTTGAAACCTGATATCAGAGATGCGGTGCTCAAGAAAGGTTTCACTGCCGAGTTCAGCAAAATAGATGAACTCATTGAACAAGCTGTAATGCTTGATAATGGCAAGCATTATACTTCAGGTTATAACAGTAACCTGAGTAGTTCTTATGGGAACAGAACTGCATCTTCTACTGAACACAGTCGTGCTCAGCAGACAACTACTTCAAATAGGAGTAGTAATACTAATGCTGGTACATATAATCAGCATAAGTCTGGCAGTAATCCTGTCCAGAACTGGACAACAACTCAAGCGTTGTCGGCAGGGGGGGGAAATGTGAGAAGTACCAATCCCACATATAGTAGAAACCCAGTGAAACCAGGTAATACTGTAAACGGACCCACCCAAAGCAATCCTATTAGGACTGCTGCGAAAGCAAACAACCCAGTTGTATGCTTTAATTGCAATCAACCAGGTCATATTAGACCTAATTGTCCTTTCCCTGACAAGGATAGGAGGGTTGCAGGAGCCAGAATAGAAGAAATTCTAGAAGAAAATGAAGGTCAAATTGAAGAATTTGACGATTATGTTCCTCATCCTGAAGAACAACAGGAGAATGAAGATCAACCTGAAGAGGATGATCAGCAGTATTGTTTCGATGATGATGAAGAGTATGAAACAAGATCCATTGACAATGATGTTGTACATGTCAATGCAGTCATTAAAGCTTCAGGCTATAATGATCGTCACCAACTCTATGGCATTAGAGTCAGTGAAGCAGAGGCTGATCTGAGAGTCTCTGCGGTGTTGCAGACAGGTGGCAAAAAACAACCTGTCTATGACCATCGGGCAAGGAAGAAGGCTCGTCCTTTACCTACAAGAGGTAAAGACAATGAAACTATATCTGTGTTCTGGGATATAGGAGGAACCAAGGCCCACTGCCTTTTAGACAGTGGATGTGAAGGAGTCATGATATCTAGTGATTTCGTGCATGCCAACAAACTTCCTAAGTTTGAGTTGGAGAAGCCAGTTATATTGCAATTGGCTTGTGTGGGAAGTAAGTCCACTGTTCAATATGGACTTACGACCAAAATACTTCTAGGCAAAGAGAAGTATGATGAATACTTCGACATAGCTAATGTTGATTATTATGATGTCATTTTAGGAACCCCATTCCTACGTCGATTTGAAATCCTATTGGATTTCAAGAACAATTGTGTTCAAATG
Source organism: Sphaerobolus stellatus SS14 (assembly GCA_000827215.1). NCBI lineage: Eukaryota > Fungi > Basidiomycota > Agaricomycetes > Geastrales > Sphaerobolaceae > Sphaerobolus > Sphaerobolus stellatus. Next base: position 167,410 of record KN837131.1, on the reverse strand, counting down.
GGTAAACTCAGTTTTCCCAACTGGTTTGGCAGTTTGACGCCAACTGAGGCAGATGAAAATGAGTATCGTCTGCAAAAGGAAAAGCCTAAGGCTTATCCTACTCCTACTTCGAAATGAAGCCAGGAGGGTGAGACTAATAAACTAGCACAAATAGTCTCACCATCAGTTGTTGCTACCCATGGCAGCAGCAAGCAGGGAAGTAGAAGAACTGAACAGTGTGTTCATGGTGTTCAGAGTAGAATATCACTTACTGTAAGTGATATTCCTGCCTTGAGAGAAGCATGGCAGGACAGATATGCGGATATTTTTGGAAATATCCCTTTAGAGTTACCTCCATTCAGGGAGGTAAATCATGAGATCAAGTTAATTGATCCATTAAAAGAGATTCATTATAGGACTCCCAGATGTCCCGAAGCACTTAAGGAACAATTGATTGATAAAATCAATCAATATGTCACAGCTGGATGGTGGAGACAGACATCTACACAACAAGCTGTACCTATGCTCTGTCTTCCTAAAAAGACAGGCAAGCTGAGGACTGTGTTTGACAAGTGGTTGCAGAATGAAAACACAGTAAAGGATGTAACTCCTTTTCCTGACCAAGACATGATCAGAAATGATGTGGCCAGGTCTCAGGTTAGATTCAAGATTGATCTAACTGAAGCATATGAACAAATACGTACTGTGGACAGAGATGTAGACAAGTCTGCTTTCTCCACAATTTTTGGGACTTATGAAAGTCTTGTCATGCAGATGGGTGATTGTAATGCGCCATCTACATTCCAATGTTTGATGACTATGATATTCATCAAACAAGTTGGTCGATTCATCCACATTTATCTGGATGATATATTTGTGTTTTCTATGTCAATAGAGGAACATGAAGAACACTTGAGTCAAGTGTTCGAGTTATTGCGTGCAAATCACTTATACCTGAGTAAAACTAAGGTTGATTTGTACTTGGACAGGATGGATTGTCTTGGCCATATTATTGATGACCAGGGTATTCATGCTGATACAGACAAACTGTATTGTCTGCGTAGCTGGAGAACTCCAAGAAGCTACAATGAAATCCTGCGATTTGTAGGATTATGCAATTATCTGGCATTGTTTTTACCAGATATTTCAGCATATACCAGCCCATTGACTGGTATAAACAGAAATAATCGACCGTTTGAGTGGACTCCATTTCTGGATAAGTGCTTTAAGAGTATAAAGCACATGGCAACCAAGCATCTAATCCTTAAGGCACTTGACTGGAACTCACCACTGGATATATGGGTGGTGATTGATGGCTCCAATTTTGGTGTTGGAGGTTACATCGAACAAGGAAAAGAGTGGAATACTTGTCATCCTGCTGGATTTCTATCTAAGAAATTCACTTCAGCACAGCAGAATAATCAGACTCATGAACATGAGGCTCTTGCTGTACTGGAAGCTCTTGCCAAATGGCAAGATAAGCTATTAGGAAGAAAATTCTTCCTAGTAACCGACAATAAGAGTTTTACATTCTTTAAGACTCAAGAAACTCTCACAGCTCGACAAGCTCACTGGTGGGATTTCATTAGTAGGTTTGACTATGAACCTATTCATGTTCCGGGTGTCTTGAATATAGTAGCAGATTGTCTATCTTGCTATTTCAAGAATGATCTTCCTGATGAAGTTCACCCTGACTGGGAGTACATCGATATTGATGTACGCCTTGATCCTGACAGAGATACTCTGCCAGTTGACTGGTATGTCGAAATAGCAACAAACAGAGAAATTAAAGTCTCTGCTGTTACTAGACATACTAATAGACTCAGGGAAAGACCTGAGCCTAGGGAAGAAGAAGCTGATCAATTAGCGTTACCTGATGGTGAACAAATTGATTCTCATAATGAAGATGATGTTATCGTCTTCAGCTCTGGTGCTGACAAAATTAATTTGCATCAACACATGGAAGGAGATAATTCTTTCCTTGATGTAGTTAGGAATAACTATGTTAATGACAACTTATTATCTAAAGTTGTTGCAGATGTCTCTGCTCACAAGCAATTTGCCATGCGAGACAAGCTGTTATTTACCAAAAATCAACTTGGTAGAGATGTTCTCTGCATGCCTGAAGATGCTTTCCAAAGGGAGAGGAGACTGGTCAAAATCATAATTGATCAGGCACATAAGATTATAGGACATTTTGGAGCCTATAAAACTGCGAAATATATTCATAGAGCATACTGGTGGACCAGTATGGCAAATGACATTGAGTCATTCTGTCAGTCATGCGGGCAGTGCCAAACAGCCAAGACTGATAATCGTAGACCAGTAGGGTTACTGCATAGTCTACCAATACCTAATGGCCCTTGGGTTTCTATAGGTATTGATTTTGTTGGTCCTCTACCAGAGGATAGGACCAAGGATGAGAAATATGACTATTTAATGGTAGTTATCGACAGGTTCTCATCACAAGTACATTTGATTCCAACAAATGTGTGGGTTACAGCCAGAGGAGTAGCTTGGTTGTATTTGAAGGAAGTAGTCCATCTACATGGACTACCAGAGTCAATCGTAACAGATCGGGACTCTAAGTTCACTTCTATACTTTGGAGTGAACTGCAGCGATTAATAGGTACCAAAATATTAATGTCTACGTCGTTCCATCCTCAGACAGATGGAGCAACAGAACATGCAAATCGTTCTATCGGACAAATACTGCAAACAGTAGTTGCCAATGACCAGAGAGACTGGGCAGAGCATTGTCCAATGGTTGAATTCACTATTAATAGTAGTACTAGTGAATCCACCGGATATGCTCCATTCGAGATTATATATGGTTATATGCCACATATAAACCTTCCCACTGATTTTAATACCAAATATAATGGTATTAAACAATTTGCCGAACAAGCAAAATGGAACATAATGGCCACACGTGATGCCATTATAGCGAGTCGCATTAGACAAACAGCTAATGCGAATAAGAAGCAGAGACCAGGAGAAGAATACTCCCCTGGTGACTTGGTATATTTAAGTACCAAGAATCTTAATCTACCCAAGGGTAGAGTGCGTAAACTTTTACCATAGTTTATAGGACCTTATAAAGTTCTGGAAGCTCGGAATGAGAGCTCCAATGTCGTACTTGACCTCCCTGATGAGCTCAAGGCTAGAAAGATCCATGCAACCTTTCATAACAGTCTTATTAGGTCCCATGTACCTAATAATGATTCTTGATTCCCAAATCGAGAAGCCAAAGTCTTTTATGACTTTGGTAAGGATGACGAACAGGAATGGTTCATTGATGAAATCACTGAACATGAATGGTCCAATGATGGGTTAAGATTTAGAGTCCGATGGACTCTAGGAGACGTCACCTGGGAGCCACTCTCAGGTGTCAAGGAATTGGAAGCTCTAGACCGGTATCTAGAGCTCCACAGCGTCAAGCGGCCGCGCAATCTTCCTAGAATAGGAAGTAAACCTAGTAATTCCTCAAGAAAAAGGAATTAATGCGAATATATGCACATATATGTGCATATATACTGGATACCAGTAGGGTACGCAGTAGAACTAGCATGCCGCGATATTATAACTAGTATAATATCACTAATTACCTTAATAATAAGGTAGTTCGGCGCATATATGCACATATATGCCCCATTATTATTATTAAAAGTAATAATAGAACAACTCAGCCTATGAGTCGTCATCGATCAGATTACACCATAAATAATCTGATCCGGGGCCAACGTGGCCTCACAGAAGCACTGATGAAATCAGTGCCAGCCAGATGGGTACCAGCCCAAGGTATAAATATACCTCTAGTGCGGTTCTGGCGCTTCTCTCCTTAACCAGAACCACATAGGTAGCGACCTGTCGCTGCCTACTCCCCATAATGCCTGACTCAAAAAAGAGTCAAGCAATGCGCAGCAGTAACGCTGCAGACCTGTTGTTGCAGTTCCACGAACGAGCCGAATGCGACGAGAATCATGTAGAAGTAAGTGCAGTATATGGTGCTTGCTTTGCGTACCACCCAGAAGGGTGTGATCAGTGTGCTAGTTACCTAGAGCACTTATTGGAGGACATCGAGAGACGTCCTTCCCGGTATGTTTTCACTAAGGATGAGATCCTTAATGGAATCAATGAGGCTTGGCCTCATATCGGAGAATACATCCAACAACTGGATGAAGCGTGTGCAACTTTCAAAAGAGAGTTGTACGAAGAGACAGCCAATAATCATCGGCTGTTAGATGAGAACGAGGATCTGCGTGCGCAGATCATCAAATTGGAGACTCACATTGAGAGTCTCCAACCCCCCTCATTGAGTGATCACATCAATGCGCCCACTCCAACTACTGAATCACCCACCGGTAGTCAGGCCTTGGCCACACCAGTCAAAGCCTCGTATTCCAGAAAATGTGCTCGTAAATTAGATGAGAACGAAGATTTCCTGCATAAAATCAGGAAATATGACTCGCGACCAGAGCACTGGTCGCTATATATGTGGACAGCCCTAGTGGGCTGGCACCAAAACCCAATGAGCGTGCCTAATGCGCTCAGAGAAGACAGCGAAGGATACTTCCTGAAACAGGATGTAGACGTCACTGCCTGGTTCACCAAAGTCATTGGTGAACTTCCCCGCCAAGCCGTCATGCTCCGCATGAAGGACGTGTTTGGTAGCCATACCAATTTTGAGACAGCTGCCATCGGATTCGACCCTAATCTATTTTGTGCGGAGATGCATAGGAGCCAATGGCTCACAGATGCATTTCTTCCATTGCACATTGGTTCCCGGATCACCAAGGGAATCAACAGGAGAACGCAGATTGATACTGTGAAAATACTGGAAGGACCAGAGTTCTTAAAACTGGTCCTTGAGCACTGTTCTTTGACTAAAGAACCAGAGTTCTTAAAACTGGTCCTTGAGCATTGTTCTTTGACTAAAGAACAGATATACCAACAAATCATCCCGTATATGATTCGGGATGAAGAGAAGCGACCATATAGTTTGGCCACTATAGAACATGCCGCCCATATGGCACTTCGTGAGCAGGAGAAGTCCCAGCACAAAGGCAAAAAGCCTGCGACTACCAATAGGCAGTCAAAGCATGCAGTGCACGCACCGACGCCAGCTCAGACTGGTGAGTCCAGCCAGCAACGGTTGGATGCGGACTTGGCATCCTATGGCCAAGCCCGGGAACAGGTGTTTCCTTATGATGAAGCACCACCCAGCAGAGAACCTGAGTCTGGGGTGACTGCACCACTGGCAGGAGGTGCTGATAGTACTCTTTATGATGAGAGTACCATGGATATCGACCAGATTGTGGAAGATATCTACTGTGACTGCTAGTAGCAGTCAGCCGGGGAGGATGTAACAGGAATAGACTGTTATATCAGTATATATGTACATCTATGTTATATAATGTATATAATGAATAACTAATATATATATTAGTTGTATATGCTACATCAATAATGTAGCTATTATTAGTGTGAACACCATAAGTGTCCACAACGGCTTGTATTTAGCATGCCGGCGCATTAGGCGCCGGCATATATCTTTTTAACCACACCTACTTGTACTACCTACTCAATATATCAGAGTTCAGTTAGTCTCAGGTGTGATAAGATATAAACATTGTTATACGGAGGACTCCCCCTCCAGAATATCAAATTGGTGACAAAGTCTATCTGAACGCCAGTGACATCAAGACCACCAGGCCATCTCAGAAACTCAGTCATCGTTACCTGGGTCCGTTCAAGATCATAGGCAAGCCCGGTTGCCATACGTACAAGCTTGAACTTCCACTTGGAATGAGGTGCATACACCCGGTCTTCAATGTCGTCAAGCTCTTACATGCTCCCCCAGACCCAATTCCCAGACAGAAGTCGGATCCACCTCCCCCACCGGAATTGGTCGATGGAGAAGAGCATTATGAGGTCGAACAAGTGCTGGATAGCAGGTTATTCTGTAACCGTTTGGAGTATTTGGTCAAGTGGAAGGGTTATGGGTATGAGGAGGACTCATGGGTGGCCAAGCAGGATATGGCTGCGCAGGACTTGATCACACAGTTCCATCTCAATCATCCTAACGCCCCTTGTCGCATTCGCACTACGGCTTTCAACTCCCTCAATTTTGACATCTTCAACTTGTTCATGTGTCGAGGATGCTGCATTCTAGAGGGGGGGTGGTGTCAGGGGACACCCCTAGATTTCCACCCGGAACCTTTCCGTCCAGAACTACCCCTCGTGTCAACCACCCTCAGGGAGCGATTCCGTGTGGGATTCACCCTCAGCACATTTGTCAACTCCTGTGGCCGGAGAGTGGGAGGTTTGGTTGGAGACAGTGGTCGTCTGGTGGGGGTATATGCGCATATAGTCATGGCGCATGAGTGATGGGTTGTTTAGCACCGGTCAGCTGTCGGGATCGTTTCATTGTTTTTTCCATTCGCTTCCGCTTTCCTTTGTTTCCTTTCATTGGTTCGTTCCCCCTCCTTTATTGTTTCCAGGTTCATCAGGCCATTGTTTATTTTCCTTTCGGGTTTTACGTTTCTGGTTCCGGGTATATAGTGGGCTCACTCTGGCAGAGGCAATCCAAGTCTTTCTCTTTGGGTTTCCCCTCTGCTAGGTGAGATCCCCCTTGCATGTATATATTTTGTTTACTTATATATCTTTGGATTTCCCCTCTGCTAGGTGAGATCCCCCTTGCGTGTATATATTTCATTTACTTATATATCTTTGGATTTCCCCTCTGCTAGCTCTGCATGACATCCGCTCAGCTTCAAGGGTTGCCCTTACAATACTCCTCTTCACCATTGCTGTCAGATCCAGTGTCGGGTTCCCTACCGCTCTCAGGTATCTACAAGACATTGAGTATTAAACAGCCATGTGGAAACTGTGACATACATTTTTTGCTGCTGCCTTCTTAGGGTCTTGGGTCCCCCCTTACCCTTACCCTTTGCATTCCTGGATGGCCTCACTTCCTTCTCCTTGCCTTTACCCTTCTCTTTCTCCTGCAAAGCCTTCAGCTCACAAGCAGCTTCTTCCACCTGTTTTCATGTGGCTGCCTCCCACTCGGTATCCTTCAACTCCTTGTACCTTGCCTCCCACTTGTGCATCTCCTGGTCACACACTTCCCAGTACCGCTTAACCTATTATAGGGTTAGTGGATTCCATGAGGAAACCACTGTCACGTACCTTGGGCACCCTGTCCTCCTCCTCCTCATTAGGTTCATCAAATGTGAGCTTCGGCACTGTCTGGGTGAACTTCTTGTCTGCCTGGAAACCCAAGACAGTTCTCCTGAGATCTCCAGCCAGAACATCTTTCATGCAGATGACCTCACTTGATTTTTTCCACACCAGCATGTGAGAAGGAAGTGTGGGTGCAGCCATTTGAGATGGTAGTTTGGGGGGTGAAAAAAAAATTGAGGTATATGATATTGATATCCTCCTTCTACTTATACCATTGGACAACCAAGATATTCCCACGCCAATCTCAGCTAACCTTTTACATGTTTCAAGAACTCATTTCATGAACCAGACACCATCCTCATGAGTTTGGCCTTAACAAGGGGGTACTGTCAAGTATCAATCTGATTGGCTATTATTTTCTATTGTTTCCTATTATTCATATTCTATGTATTTGACCTATTCATTTTGTGTTCATTCGTTCAGACCTTTCCCATGCAGCCTTCATTCCACATGGCTTTCATGTCCACTTCTGTTTTTCTCATGTTGACTTTTCATATATTTTCCAACTGGATTTTCTTTATCTTTTATTGATGCCTCATGTTTTCTTATCTCACTTGTGACTCAGCTGATGTATTAACCCTTCATTAATTACGTTACTTTCTCATCGCTTCCACATGGTGTATTATCACACCATCATACACCACCAATTATATTTTCCTGATTTATCTCTGATCATCTTTTTCTCCAATATTTTTCTGCTCAGTTAATTATACTTAAATACACTCATTTGTATCTACTTTTACTCAGTCAGAAATCAAATCATGTATTCTCTGTTAACTCTACTCTTGACTGCTTCTCCACTTGGGTTTTGTTCCTGTTCAGCTTCATCTTTATATCTCACTCTGGAACTCTGAAGTAGGGACAACCTACAACTCAGCAGGGCACAACACACAAGTTGAAGCCAAGTCCCTTCAGTACAAACAGTTGACATTTCCACACAGAAACATTGACTTACTTCCACAAGGCTTACCAGGTGTAATATGTATCAGGACGTAACATAGGTACTCTTTGTGCCTTTTTATGCTGAACTCCGTGGCTCCAGTCCAGGAATATCCTCCACAGACATCAAAGTTTTGTGTCATGACAGGAAGTGAGCACTGTCACACATCTGCACATGCAAGCAGCCCCTTGGATCAAGAGTCTCCTTGTCATTCAGATGCTGAAATTGTGACTTAAACTGACTTCTATAGGATCTTTATTATCTCACTAATACCTAAGGATCTCAAAGGCCATACAATTATTCTGATATATCTTGTACTTTAGTAATCCCTAAGGTTAGAATGCTTGGGGGTGAGAAAAAGCAGAATGCATTAATGTGTGCAATGAATTATCTGTGGACCAATTCAGCATTCAGCAGATATGATCATGAACTCAAAGTGCTTACTTTGGAATGTGGTGTTTTGTGACTTCAGGTGACAACAGGACAGAGAAACATGATACCTGATTGTAACAGATATACTGTTATATCAATACATATATATTTATTATAATATATTTAATTACTAAGATACAGGATATATTGGTATATGCACTACATCAAGTATGTAGCCTATTAATAGTGTGGGCACCATAAGTGCCCACAACCGGCTGTATTTAGCATGCCGGCACATTAGGCATTGGCATATATCTTTTTACTTCACACCGTGTACTACCTTACTCAATATATAAGAGTTCAGTTAGTATTGTGTGATTTAAGATATACAAATCTGTTATATCTTTTTTAACTTTCTCCTGAAAGTTTGGTATTCACAGACAACATAGTTGTATGGTAGTATTTGGTATTCAACAGGCAATTACCTTGCGCAGAAGTACCACGGGTTAGAACTATCCAAAAACCGAAAGTTCTGATATTTATCACACAACCCATTGTGTGATTTGTATCTGGTATTCAACATGCCAGACAGCACGGCAGTACCACGGATTTTGAACTAGAAGTCAAAAACCGCTATTTATTTGTAGTTCTACAAATAAATACATAGACCACAATGAGTCACCACCATGGTCCCCGAAGAGTGTGGGCAGAGGAGCTGTTCGTGGAAGATATTGAAGACAGTGAGCCCACTACTGGACTCACTATGGGGGATTTGACGAATTCCCCGTACCCCTCTGTTGACCCCCAACAGAGCCCACGAATGCTCCCCTTGGAGCATCCGGATGACCCACATGCACAAGGATATGGGTTGCCAACTGCACCCAGCAGGGTACAGTCACCTGTCAGAGTGGACAAGCGTCCCCGCAATGCTGCTCAGGGATTGAGCTCCAGCCGATTGGCTGAAGCGTCAGGGACTGCCCACTGGGGTAGCCCTTCCCCAACAAGAGTGGCTTCTATCACAGCCACTCAGGGTTGCTATTCCCGTCAGGGAATAGAACACCGATCAGAGTCACACACTGACCCTGGCCGAGTATCTCCTACCAGAGGAGATACTGAAGAACACTTCATTCTCCCCACGAGTGAAGTGGTAGTACTCCGACAGGAGTACTCAGAGTTCATAACTCTAAAGGACAACGCGGAAGTTGTCCTGGCCGAAGCCATGGAGGCTACAGAATGGCAGAATACAGTATTCAGCCGAGTCAGGGCATTCATGAATAGGATGTCCCCGAGGATGAAGGAACTATTATTAGTTTCTGCTAATCAAGCGTCAGGGAAAACACTTGAGCCCGGTAACAACCGGGCACATGACAGAGCAGCTGCTCAAGCAGCTACTCAGTGTATCATAGACCAAACGGCTTTGATAGAGTCAGCTCCTTCCTGTATTAGGAGCTGAAGAACGCGTGTGAACGACACATTCTTGTGTCCCTGGTGACCGGTACTCCCGGGCACCCCTTTCCCGGGATATTCCTGAGGATATTCCAAACGCTGCTCCCGGTGAGCAGAGTGAGAACGCACAGCCGAGGCGTGGCAGTGAGGTGCATACAGTGTATGTGCATGACACACCCGAAGCCCGGGTGTGAGATACGTCACATGCATGTTTGACATGTGACATACACATGACTGAATGCACGCGCGTGAACCCAACAGAGTCCATGTGATTGAGACGCAAGGCGTCTCCTATTACCACTAGGTGCGAGCCATTGAGTGGTAATACGCATGACAGACCTAGTCTGTCAGCATATAGGGGGATTCAGGGAATACCTGAATCTATTGAACATTCTAGGCATTCAATGATAGAGCAGCAAAGCATTGATATGAATGCTTTGTGAGAAGAGATCAAAAATACGATCTCTGCAACTATCAAGGATAAGTTGCATTCGGATGCAGACAGTGTTACTACTGTCTCGCATACTATTTCAGCACTGGATGCCAATGCCCAGTACTGGAGCGACCTTAGTAATAAGGCCACGAGGCACAGCCATTGTGCCCTTGAGCTACAACTCAAGCTGGCAGAAGAAAAGGTGAACAACCTTTTACATGAGGAAGCACCTGAAGAGGCGCTTCTGGAGACTGCTCAGGAAGTGCGTAATGTATGCTTCCAATTAGACCAGAGTACTCGACTTCACAAGGCTGGTTTCCAACAAGTACAGTTCAGTGCGACTACTAGAAGGAATGTCAATAGTCCATCAAGGAATTATGGAGTAAATCCCATAAATGAGGCGCATACACCTCAGCCTGAGGGGAATGCACCTAGTGTACGGCAAGGCACTCCAGCCTTGTCTATATCTGCACAATTAGATGGGGCAGTAGTTGACATGACATCTGTCAGGGAACGACCCTAAAACTCCATTTTCACAGTCATCTGGACTCCGCTTTTACACACGTCAACAAACATTCGGAGGCCGAGAACCATTTGTACAGGCACCTGGACTCCACTTCAACACTGGTTGACAGGATCCCGGAGTTCAAGACCCCTACAGTCGTATGTCCCATACTCAGTCTCCGTGGTATAGGAATAGAGACGCAAGCAGACTCCGAGTCACAACTCATCAAGTTTGGCCTATGGTATCGGAGTCCAATCGTAGGCCCTTGTTGTGGCCGGAGAGCAAGAAGTCAGGATGGATGCAGTGGCAGCTTCGGAGTCCAGATGCAGGGGCACGGGTTAGGGTGTAGTCAGGGTGGTCCTTATGGTATTATTCTTGTTCCTTATTCCTGATGTGCATGTGGTCTCTTTATTGTGTATCTCTTGACATCGATGGTTCCTGATTCCTCACAGTATTTAGTGGGCTCATGTTAGCAGAGGCAATCCAAGACCTTCTCTTTGGATTTCCCCCCTGCTAGGTGAGATTCCCTTCACGTGTATTATTTTCTTTATTTATATCTCTTTGTATTTCCCCTCTGCTAGGTCTGGCGTGATTTCCGTCGGACTCTGAAGGTTGCCCTTACAATGTCTGAATACAGCAGTATTCAGCAGATGGAGAGGCAGGCAGTTCAGAGTGCCTCACATGAGGAGGAGCCAGAAAAATCCTTTCTGGCTAAAGCCGGTGTTAAGATGGGGCATCCTCCCACTTACAGTGGTGAGCATAACCTAGAGAAGTTTGAGAACTGGGTTGTGAGCGTACTTCAATATATGTCAATGTACAATCTACTTGGACCTCGTGCAGGCAAGGTTCAACTGCAATTCTTGGGTCAGTGTCTTACTGATGAAGCTCAAGAATGGTTCTACCATCAGGTAGAAAGGTTTGATCGAGAAATCAAACATTGGGACCTGGA
>KN837131.1:82305-119997 GCA_000827215.1 Sphaerobolus stellatus SS14 | reverse complement strand
GGCCAATCCTAGCAATCCTAGTAATCCTGAACTCTAGGGTCAATGAAACAAAGCCCCTTTAATCCTAAGAGAACTAGGAATGAGGTTGTGAGATGAGTAGATGTGAAATAAGTGAGTTTATTGTTATACCATGCACCAAAATAACCTAACACTTAGAGTGGTGCAAAACTAACCTGACATGCAAGTGGAAGCATCATCTTGTAGAAGATCATGGTGACATAAAGCATTAAGAGTTAGATAATTTCATATACAAGGAGTATGAGGATTATTGGGATTACCTTTCTGGAAGGTGATCTGAAAAAACCACTTATATAGGCAATGTTACGTCCTAATATCTAGGTGTCACTTCAAACTCTGGTTGTAACAGAACGAGTAAGTAATTTGGAGTCCGGATGATAGGAGCTGAAAGGACTTGGCTTCAACTTCCGTGCTATGCCCTTAGTCATACGTGTTGTCCTTATTTCAAAATGAAGTTAAGACAGACAGAGGTTCGGTGTTCAACTTAATCACAGATAAGTCAATATAAGGAGTGCTTGGAGACTGAGTATTGTAGAACAAGAAAGTGACAGGGAGACGGAGGCTGGATTGAATTAACAGAATAATGAAGTTGATTTCTGACTACTGAACCAAATACAATCGAGGGTCTCCAGGAGATCCCGTAAGCTCTGGGCTGGTGGCATCCTCAGGACCTGCACTCGGTCGACCGCGCGCGCTGTGGCTCTAATCCCGGGCGTGCGCTGAGCAGCGGAGGGGGCGGGGTCGCGCGCGCACAGAGAAGAGGGCACAACGTTAGAGTCTAAGCCCATCCCCTTACGGCGCCAGCGAAATCAACCCGGTGCAGGTTCCTAGTTGAAAGTCAACCACTAGATATTTAATATAATAATATATTTACAATCTTATTACATCGTCAGGGCTACATAGGACCGCATGATACTGTTACGAGGGTGCACCCTAGGGACACTACGCTTATGATGGGTAGCACGCCGTACGTGGCGGGAGGGCCTCCTTGCGGCACCGGATCCTAGGGGTAGCATGGCACAAACCAGTCACTATATACCAACCTCTATATCGAATTAATCAAAAAAGATTTCATATTACACATCCATCATCCTCCTCCCCCTACATACCTCAAACCTAAGAGGGCGGGTAGGAGCCGTTCATACAGCATCCCGGCGTGGGACACGTCTGTACGGCGCTGCGTTCGTAGCCTCGGTGTCTCCTTGCAGTGAACGTACCGTACGCCTACGTTAGCAGAAACGCCAACGCCGCCTGCTCCGACTTCAGCAGAATGCATTACCGTATGCCAGCAACGTTTGAGGCCTCATAACATATACCTTATACCACATTGCAGGTTGTTTATTAACTCCTGTTCAATGTCTACTCACTCGCTTGCTCTCAGTTTGCAGAGATGCCATCACCCCTCCCAGCGAACCTAAGGCCTAAGGGCGCTGCTCCGAGGTAGCAGCACAACCCCGTACATTCCTAGAAACATACGGTGGCAGACGAAGCGGCCCATCGTACGGTCACCTCGAGCACAACGATAACCGCCACCATACGCACTACATCTCCACTGCACAGAGCACCCTAAGCTGGAGCAAAATGTACCATCACTCTATCCCGTACGGTCACTCCCGTGTTTCGCGAAGCTGCAGCCTGCTACGCCGGTGCGACATTACCAGCACATCTGTACCACAGGACTGCACGCTAAGACCGCCATATCCACCGTATGGCCGCAGCATCGCACCTCTCGTTACTCTTCCTTCACATATCAAATAAAAAGTGCACCTCTTCATGATGACATGTGTGTTTACTACCTCACTCATTCGCCATCCTATAGTAACTAACGTGCGTCTCATGCAGGAGCATCCAGCCTGTCCACCGTACGGTACAGCCGTCTCCTCCACATCTATCACAGAATTGTAGTTGCAAGCTATTTACTAAGTCAAGATAAGTTAATCACTCCGTTGAGCAGCTTTGCAGAGAACATCGAAGCTGCCTCCCGTACGGTAGATCTGTCTTTCCCAAACCCACGCTCGCCGTACGGTGGCTCCGACGCCCACATTGCAACAATCCTCTACGAACAGGGAAAATCTGATATACGACACAGTACGCCTACCAGCTTGTTCTTGCAGCACCCAGTGTCATAGATGTGGCCTGAAGCTACCTATGTAATAAATCAAAGTAACAAATAAAATATATAAACCCAGATGACCTTAACAATACAGGCAATATATCCGCAATTAACATCCCCCACCTCATGTCAATATCGGCTCCACCTCCCCCTTATAAAACTTCGGCTCCTTCTCTTTCGATCACAGCACCCTGTAGCGCATTGTCGGCAGTCTGCGCCTCCGTCTTCAGCTACCGCTGGTTGTTGAGTATTCGCTGCATCGGCAACGGCAACCATAACCTTTGGAGCACCACTCATACGACCAGAGCTTAATGAAATCAATGGTTAAATGGTAGCTATTCATTCAAACTTTGTAAACCTACCTCGGTGCGCCCCCACTGCCCGCTGCAACCTTTACCTTGACAGTCCTCTTACGTCCAGCCACCGTCTTTCCACGCTTGGTACTTGGTCAAACTGCTTCATCGCTCTGGAGTGGTTCTATCCGTTTCCTTTTACAAAAAGTTCAACATCATGCACCACAATTATAAGTGAACATACGTACTTTGGTACAGCTCCAACATTCCTCTTCTCGTCATCAGCAATCATCTCCGTGTCGACGGTCACAGTGCCTTCACCAGCCACTTTCGGCTTCTTCACAGCATGACGGTCTTGCTCCACTGGTTCACCGGGAGGCTTCCTTTTCCTGTCCAGCACTCAGCAACTCAAAGAATGCATATCAAATCATGTTACTCACCTGACGGGTGCGACAATAGCCTCCTCGATGTCTCCATCACTACTTGTACAATTGAGAATGCTATGTCGATATAAGCTCCATTAACTCTCCATCATTCAGACGTAGACTCACCGATTAACAATAACCGGCCGCGAGCTGTGAGGCACAGAGCTAACGACCGATGTGTTGGGTGGTGCTGTCCTATCATATTATTTGCACTAAAGGTGAAAAGACAACGAGGCGCAGAAGTAACGACCCATTAGCATTCCCGAGCCGCAACTAGCATGAACCAGCAGCAGGCTTCGTTTCCTTGATAGCCTTTATCGCATTCGATGCGCCCTGACAGAACGTCAAGAACTGGAGTTCATTCAAGTTGTGGAATGGAAACAACATCTGGCAGTTGTGATGCTGTATCGAGTTTCAGTTCATGGACATCGTCGTCCAAGGCGGTCATAGGTTGGGCCATGTCCAGAATACGATACTGTAAAGTGTAAAGGTAGAGTGAATACAAGCTAAACCAGCATCAAGAACCACTCACGAAACTCATCTCTGCAAAACGTTCGCCACACTCGATAAAACACACAGTGTCAACTGTTGTAGCGCCGAATTCTACCAACTCATCGTCCTCTCAGTCGATTGAGGCTTCTCGAACTTCAAAGTCCTCTTTCCACTAACATCGCAATGTAAGCATGGCTTCTTCGCTTCGAGAGATGAATGCTTACCACTTTAATATCAGCCACGTACACAGGACATATATCCCCTGGGAAAACCCGTAGTGTTCGTCCCGTTCGTCGCTCGCAGAGTTGCTGACATCGTTGCCAGGAGCAGAAGTGCGGCGTTTGGCCTTCGCCTTTCGCCTTGGGCAAAGGGTTGGGCGGCCCGACTGAGCCCCCCTGCAGCTAGAACCGGGCTGACCGGCTAAATAAATACAGTAGATCAGATAAGATTAACGTGAGGTTACAGTAATGAGCGATAAGAAAGTATACAACTTCCGTTGCATCTGTAGTGGAACGATGCATTCGTGATCGTGCTCACAATTTGATCCGGTTTCTCTTCCATGACGATGGGTTTGCAAGGACGTTGACACAATTAAGTATGGGGAAGGAGGAGGGTATATGATACCCTGCTGGGAGGATGTGAGAGTGGAGTTGACGGTGGCAGTGGCAGTGGCAGTAGCAGTGGCGACGTATAAGAGGGATTTTGTGATTGTTGACGTGACAAGTATCTCTTCCATTCGAGGCTTTCACACTCTGCCATCGTCCTCTAATACAAGATATCCAATGCCGCTTCAGCTCTTAACGTCGACGATCAGCGTATGCACGCCATGATTAGCGAGTCGGCGATAAGAGGACGATATGGGATGATAGGTTGGAGTCAGTACATTGCGCTCTCATCATCTTCTAGAGAGCAAGCATCGTTTATCAACTGTCATGGAACGCACGAGACCGTAGCTCGAACAGTCATCCCAGGCGAGGAACGACATAAGGATGTGCTTGCAGCCAACCAAGAAACAGGTGCGATAGGAGGATCCGCACGATAGGATGAAGAGCTTACGCTGGATGGAATATGTCAAAGGCATGTAAACATTGAGTTACCGAGCTAGCAATGAGATGGGGATTGGGAAGTCGAAGCAGGTGCATATAGGTATAATAGTCACTCAGACTCGATGCTCATCCTTATCCTTCGATGATGCAGACTCTGACTCTGACGAACACTGCACAACTGCTCGCGGAACTTAACAAGTAGGATGGTTGATTAATGACTATCGACTGTTGATTGGCAGAAAAAGACTATGCTCGCACAAACTCACCGATACGATCTCAAGCCCTTGCCTTCATCGTCATCTTCCTATCACGTTAACACCCACATCACCTGACTCTCCATCTCGAATCACCCAACCGACTATCACTCTCTAACGCCGTCATGCAGCTCTCCGCCGATCTCGTGAATCCTGCAAGCATCTACGCACGTACCTAGGAAGCTGAGCACGTGATGCCGAGGATACGCAGCATTGGTCATGGAAGACGTCGAGATCGCTTGCTTAACAGTTTGAGGATATGATCAGCATTGAGCAGCTTGAAGGGCATGGAACTGTTGGAGTCACAGTATACTGGTGGAGAAGATCCTTGATGATGAGAACGTTGCAGGTCGAGGTTGATTTTAACATCAAGCCTGGGTATGAACTGAAGGTGTTATCAGTGAGACCCCACACTGCATACATGAGGGGAAAAAGACAGCAAGGCCCATGCATCACAACTCACGAAAATTGGTAAGGGCTCATCATTGGTTTAATATATTGATGGATCTGTTCCAGCCTCCAAGATGCCATGTCTATTGCTTGTGCATGTAAGCATACATATGTAAGAAATACTCTTTATTGATAAGTTTTGAGGTTCGTCTTGCTGCTACTCTCTTGTTCAAGGACTAAGCCATATGATGGCAGAGTTTTGAAGATACAGTGATGCGTCCATTTTTTCACCCAAACTAATTATAAGCTACTTAGTAGGCCCAAGAACATAGACTAATATATGCTGTACAGCTTCCAATACAATGTTCAGCATGACTTGACAACAAAAAACCAAAACAGGAAAATTCGACAAAGTACAGTGTATGGGGCACAATTACAATGAGCAAGGTAAACATTTAATATAGGAATCACGCACTAGTAGGATATAATCATCACAATATGCTTGATAAATAAACATGTTGCAAGTGCATACACATTTCAATAGTCAAGCAGTCCTTCAGAACAGCCAGGTTGCCAGAGCATTAATTCTCATCTGATAACCATTGAACCATTCAACTGGCATCGCACAAAGGATGATGTACTTATCTTTTTTATTGCCTTTTTTTATTGGCCCCATATTTACTTGTAATGTACTCAACAGTTTCTCTCTGTCTAATCACTCACTAAATGGAAGGATATTGTAAGTGCTGACAGTCTCTGTGCGAACCATGGGTCCTGTGAACACTAGAATATAAAATAGACAGGTAGTTGAAGTAGATCCGATGAGAGCGAGAGGAGCGAAAGACTTAGTAGCTCGCACTGTAGAATAGGAGGAAACAAGATAATCATTTGAGAACAAACATACACAGTTTATATAGATTTAGAGACGACAGAAATAGAAA
The DNA here is from genome assembly GCA_000827215.1 of Sphaerobolus stellatus SS14. Classification (NCBI taxonomy): domain Eukaryota; kingdom Fungi; phylum Basidiomycota; class Agaricomycetes; order Geastrales; family Sphaerobolaceae; genus Sphaerobolus; species Sphaerobolus stellatus. The sequence goes on along the minus strand of KN837131.1, from coordinate 114,025 downwards.
TGAAAGGTAATAGTCAGAACATAATGTCTACAAAGGAATCAAAGATGTCATAAAAGAAGCGATAACAACATACTTTAGGTAAGAAATTGCTTCTGAATTGGTAAGTTTGTGTGATTTGGTCGAATGATAAGGAAAGCGAAACATAAAGGAATCAAGAGGGAGGAACATCAGAGAGGCATACAAAGGAGAAGGGAAATGGACGCGGACATGCGTGTGTGAAGAAAGCGGGAGCAGAAACGAAAATGGCATATCTTATCTTTCTAATATTAGAATCGCCGTGGAGGGAGCTTGTCTCCCTTACAATAGTTTTTTTGATAATTCTTACTATTTAAGAACTCTTATAGGTATACTCTGAAAGCATTCAATGGCATTCAACCTGCATGTGTTGTTGAGCCTGGGAGTTTCTGACAATTGGTGCCTACCGTGGTAGCTTTACCGTTGGAACTCTTCTGACTTCGATCACCTCAGCATACCTGGCATTGGTGCAGATATCTTGACATGGAGAGGCAATCAGTGTGCGGCTTCTGCTTTCTCAGCAGGCTACAAACTAACTCTTTTCCTGCAGAAACGCTGCAGTATGTCACGGACATGGCTTGTCAGGAATTGAGTGTATTGCTATATGGCCACCTTTGAGGAGAATGTAAAACAGTTTGTCCCTATCTAGGCCAAGGCGGTCAAGTTGCATACCAGTGTGTGTTTCGATATCCTTACCTTCTCATGCAGCATCTAATTATCTGCACAGTTATCATAATAACGGACTTGTGATAGGGTTGATTTCGACTAGGGGGTATATTAGGTTGTTGGAACAGGATAAGAAGGTGAGGAAGGCAAGGCAGGTGACCGTCTATGAGATGGAGGATGGTGGTGTTGTCAAAGGATTGCATGGGACACCAAGCTGGGATTGAGATACCTGTGCATCGGTTGTCCTTGCTGCGCGATCAATATTACGGGTGTTACGCTTTCGTATCATTCACTGTTGTCGAAGGCTTCCACAAAGAAGGTGAATGTGAACAAGAACAGATGCAGCTCAAGTTGAAGATATTCAGTGTTCAACCACTCACTGTGTTGCTCTTCTTGCTCTTCTTCCACACCAATACAGAGTCTTGAATGCCCTCACATTTGCAGCTACAAGTGCAATACGGAAGGATGTCGACATCCTTGTAACTGCATTAGGAATGGGCCAGCACCTCATCATCAGTGCCAGCGAAATTCATGTCCCATCTCTAGTCCAACTTCGAACTCGGAATCCTCTCCTCCTCCCCCTCCCTATCTCGCTCCTCACATTCTGATGTCTACCTGGACCTCACTGCTCCATGCATTCAAGCCCATTCCGTCATCTTGCATGCATGATGCCTTCTTTTCAAGTACTTCTTTAATAAGGATGTGTGGACAATGATAGGTGGACTGTGGAGGGTACGGTTAGTGTTTATATGTAGCATTGGTGTAGGTTATGTGGAGAGAGAGCAGAATGAAGTTGAGTGAGTAGTTTTGTTTATGAAGTGTTTGAAGTGTGGTTCTCATTTGGCTTGTTTTCTGTAGATGAGATTGGAAGTGCACAAGAGCTGATTGATCTTATCTTTGATGTTTTAGCTGTTGCCGTACATTCTATAGCTTTACAATCTTACTATATTGTATACTGACTTCTATATCAAAGCGAACTCCTCAACCTTAATTTGCTTCTCCTTCCTCTTTCGCTACATAACTATTCAAAATGTCATCTCCATCCTCACACACACACCCACCTTAATGCTGTGCCCACCATCTCCCTCCAAGACTACATTGTCTGCAATCCTGAAGCTGTAATGAAATCCTGTCTCTTTGACCTAGGACATGAACGTGGTGAACACGATGTTGAGTTGCTCATATCATCTCTCGGAGCCTTTGTCCGGGCAAGACAAGCTGATTATACACCTGTGACACGGGCAGGAGTGTTAGTTGATGAGCTGATGGAGAAGTATAAGGACAGGGTGTTCCAGTCTGGTCCCGGCAATGAGGAGGGTGTTTAAGTCCAGGGAAAGAGGAAGTCTGTGGCTGTGGGCTAGTTTGTGTATTCTGCCAAATTCTGCCCCTGTAGGTGCGGCAGCATGTGGTGATGATACTTTGCGATGGGGATGGATGGGGATGGACAAGCTGGGAAGCTAAGGATACTCCTGCCATTGGGCTGCCTGAGTCAGCTTGGAGAGCTAGGCTGCATCTGAGCTTCCAAAGTATGTTATCATTCTTGATATCTTCAATTCATTAAACTAACAACATCATATAGGGTCGACATGAAAGCAGGCCGAAGCAGTAGGTCAAACAACCCAAGGGCCCAGTACACCCCGTCTTCTTTGTCAACCCTTTACACCTAGTACAATGTTACTACAGGCATCACCAGTTTCATCACCATAGAAAATGTGAGCTATGCCTCAACGATCCTCTATACCTGTGCAGTAACAGCCGCCTCCTATGGTGCTTAGACTCCCGTTTGGGTGCTGCAACACCTGCAAGACTGAAGCAACAGTGAACTCAACCTCGATTTGTTGCTGGACCGTTCAACCAGCCAACTGGACCTATGTTTGTTACTTCACTGGGTCTGAAGCGGACCCGACTGCGTGCCCATCACCAATCTCCCCTTTGCTGTCATCTAACAACAGCAGCTTGATCTCAGTTGGCAACCTGCAAAAGAGAAGAGGAGCTTAAGAGAGATCCAGGAGGAAAGGAGGCCGAAGCAGGAGCAAGACATTTTTTGTGATGGGGTGCGGAGGAGTAGAGAGACAGAGGCAGTGTTGGGGGGTGTGGAGAGTTCGACGAGTGGAAGTGCGGGTGTCAGTGGTGGGAAGAGGAGTGGGAAGAGGAGACAGTGGTGGCGGTGGAGAGAAGCAGCAGCGAGGTGGATTTATCTGATAATTCCTTGAAAATATCCTATTGCCCATAAAACATGTGTCAGCCCGTCCGAGACGTGGGAAGCATGACTACTATCCCACCACAGAAAGTTGCACACCCCTCTAGAAGCTACTTATTGCAAAAACTTGAGGGATACAAGGAAGAGGGGGTCAAGGGGTAATCAGACATGTAATATAGGTATATAAATACACTTTGCATTGCAATCAGGATGTGACAGAAATGCTTGATGAGTAGGAGGGTCTGCTGTTGAGTGAAATCCACCTTCCTGCTTACCACACACTTTCATTTTTTGCTTCTAGGGCTTCTTGCATTGATTTCTGTCATTGCCACATATTGACCTCTCATTTGTTATTGTGCTGGTGGGATGCTGAAGTGACTTGTCATGCTCCCATTTTGAGGTGAGGATGAGACATGGATGCTTGGCACTTACATGCTCATTAGCAGAGTTCAAATGTGTGTGGCTTGTCCTCAACCTATATTCTGACCTCCCTCTTTCATAATGTCCATCTCATCCTCTATCTCATTGAAGTGTGCTCTTTCCAAGAGCTGTGTTACTACCATGTCTAATAGCTCATGGATGAAACACGTGTGTACAGAGCCCCCCACTTCCCCCATAAAACAACAAAGGGCCATCCTCAATGAACAGGATGATGGCTTCAAAGAGGCAATCACCACTGTGGTTGAAGAACACATCATCAAGGATACCACCTGGTGCACCTTGCAGAAGAGGTATGGGGTGGCAGAGGTGACATTATGGGGTCACTCAGCAAGAAGAACCACACAGATGCCCACAAGGGCCAAGCACATCTCAAGAAGGATGAGGGGCTAGTACTTGTTGAGTACTGCAAGGTTCAAGGTCTCCTTGCTCAACCCTTGAGCTCTCTTGGGCTTCACCAACACGTGTATGAGCTGAGCAGGAGGTGAGCAAGGGAGGAATGGGTGTGTTGGTTCTTCAAACGACATAATGATGTCATCAATAGGAAAACTGCTCGTGGTCTGGATCCCAAGTGTGCCACTGCCTTCTCCTGAGAGATAGTGACACATTTCTTCACTCTCCTCAAGGGCGAGGTCATCGCTCTGGGAATTCCCACCCACAATGTAACATTTTGTGACCAGCAGGTCTTTCAGTTAGTGCGCAACTTCTACCTTTTCATGCGGCAAGTTGTTGTCATTGCACTCACAATGCTAATGTGCTTGTAAAAGTATCTTAAATGTATCTTAGACAAATAAGGTATAATATATTAAATTTATGTGAATATTACATGAGTGTTTGAGGTTCCAGCAGCAAAATGACCAATGTGCATGACTTCCTGTGGTGGGATAGTATGTCTCAACTTACCAACCCTTGAAAACCCATACTAAACCAAAGACCTGTGGATCAAAATTTGATTATGACATTCTTAAGCTCACACTCGTTGGGCTCTATAATTGAGACATATATTAAAGAAATAAAGAAATATTGAGGAAAAGAAGAAAAATAACATCCAAAGCCCATTACTGAAAAGCAAAAAGTGGTGTCCATAAAGCTCGCTTATTTGATAATATGCCTGTGCCAAGAGTGGGGATTAAAGAACACATTTTGGTGCTCTTAGCAGTTTTAGAGAATGCTGGGATAGAGGGGGCAGTCAACTGGCACTAGGAGCCTGAAAAGGTTTTTCCTTGTGTCCTGGCTGGATCGTCACAGCTAACACCATCATCCTGGTGTCCCACTCAACAAATGAATTCATATGACTGGAGCTTTTGTTTTCACTGATATTGACTCCTTCCATGAAAACTGCCTGAGTACCTTAGACTATCAACAGAAGGATATGCCATCTTGGAGAAAGACACTTCAGATGAACATTCCTTTTTCCCTTCCTGATACCCAGCACACAGGAGGAGTTTGTTCACTCAATGTTAGTGAAGGGCATTCTGCAGACAAATGAAGGTGTGTACGCTTGAGTTTGAGCGATGATTGAACATTTATTGACTGTGAAAAATAGAACTAATCAATAAACATTGTCAAGTATTGATCCGTCCGGCTCATAATTCTTATATTTCTATTGATTCTATTATTCATGTTCTATGTATTTGACTCATTCATTTTGTATGTGTTTCACTCAGACCCTTTTCTGCGTGGCCTTCTTCCTGCATGGCCTTTAATGCTTACTCTATTTTCTTGTTTATTCAATCTTTCTTTCCAACCGGATTTCTCTTATCTTTTCTTATCTTCTCTTATCTGTTTTATCTTTTCACCATGTGCTCATTCTCGCTTGTTGACCCAGCTGATGTATTTGACCCTTCAACATTTACGTTATTTCCCACCGGCTCTGCACAGCATATCATCACACCATCATACACCAATTATGTTTTTATGATTCATCTTTGATTATCAGTTTATCCAGTATTTTTCCACTCGGTTAATTATATTTAAATACACTCATCTGTATTTACTTTCACTCAGTCAGAAATCAAATCTCGTATTATCTGTTGACTCCCTTCTTGTCTGTTTCTCCACTCAGGTTTTGTTCCCACTCAGCTCCATCCTTTTATCTTACTCTTGAACTCTGAAGTAGGGACAACCTATGACTCTGCAGGGCGCAACACACAAGTTGAAGCCAAGTCCCTTCAGTACAAGTCATTGGTGTTTCCGACTGGAAAAGTTGAATAGTTCTGTGCAGCTTACCAGGTGTATACTGTATCAGGATGTAACAGTATTTCTGACTCCTACTGCATAGTTGTATGACATCCAAGCCAAAGAACACTTCTAAACCAATAGAAGCAGTCAAGAGACCAGCATTCAGATTCAGCAGCTCTCCACCACCAGCAACTTCACTTTTCGACCAGAAAGCTTGTTACACTAGCAAACACAGATAGTGTCAGGGGACCCTAATATTTCATTTTCACAGTTGTCCTGACTCTGCTTCAATACAAGTTTACAAGCTTCCGGAGTCTGAGACCCCTATAGTCACAAGTCCAACACTTGGCCTCCGCAGTACTCGGATGCATATACCGTTGGCCCCCAAGGGGTAACTCAACAGGTTCATTCCATGGTTTCGGAGTCTGGTTGTAGGCCCTTGTTGTGGCTGGAGAGCGGAAGGCTAGGATGGATGCAGCGGCAGTCTCGGAGTCCGCATGCAGGGGTGCAGGTTGGGGTGTAGTCATGGTAGTCCTTATGGTCTCATTTCCTTATCTCTTGTTCCTTGTTCCTGATGTTCATGTGTTCCTCCCCTTGTGTATTTCTTGGCATTGATGGTTCCTGATTCCCTGCAGTACTTATTGGGCTCACGCTAGCAGAGGCAATCCAAGACTTTCTCTTTGGATTTCCCCTCTGCTAGGTGAGATTCCCTTTGCGTGTATATTTCCCTTATTTATATACTTTGGATTTCCCCTCTGCTAGTCTAGCATGACGTCCATTGGACTCTGAGGGTTGCCCTTACAGCAGAATGTCTTCTCGTTAGGAACTGGACTCCGGTCATAGTCATCAGTATTGTGCAGTTCAGCATCTCAGAAAGTAACTTGGATGCAAGCATAGTGACAACACCAGAATCCCTTTCCTCTCAGCCTGAAGGTCTATGTCGGGAGAAGCAGCCGGAGCCCTTAGTCCAGCAGACATAGATGCCTTCAGATGCCTAGCTGCTGTGGAGGCCACTCTTGCAGAACAACGACAGAAGACCGACATAATACAAGCAGCTCTTGAAATCTTACTCCAAAGAATGTTGAATCTAGGAGATACATCGGCACCCGAAATCAATGAACTGGGCACACCTGAGGAAGGTCAGAGTCTGGGGAATGGAGGCTAAAACTCATTCCAAATGAAGCCTTCTAACCCCCCTGGCTTTGACGGAGACCGAGCCAAAGGGCAAGCTTCCTCAACTCCTGCAATCTCTACTTTTCAATTGTGGGAGCCTCTTTTCCAAACGAGCAGGCTTGTATAGGCTGGACCTTAACTTTCTTCAACTCGGGATGTGCAGCAGAGTTTCCTGATATCATCCTGCGCACAGAGTCTGAAACTGGGAGACCATACCACTCGGGTTGGAGGGAATTCGAGATTGACTTCAAAGAGCATTTCCTGTCCCATAACCGGCAAGCGATTGCTATTACCCAGCTTGAAGGCATCTCTTGGTACCAAGGCTTGAACTCCATCGATGATTAGGTGGATAGGTTCAAACAACTGATCCACTACACCGGTTACAAGGATGGAACTACTCAAGTTGTGAAGTTTCGCAAAGGGCTTTCAAAGTCCTTAAGGACACAGATCGCTGCATCGGAGCCTGTGCCTAAGCTCAACAGCCTGGATGAATGGGTGAACATGGCCTGAAGCCTGGCAGACACTTGGGAAACCAATAAGGTATTTGAAGAGAATATACGAACAGTGGAGCAGACTCCAACAGTCACTAAACCCCTTATGGTAGCCCAAAGCCCTCGGTCCCCACTTTCAGACCTTTCATGCCACCACGTCCTACAATTTTCTCGACCCCCTTGGCCCCCACTCACATTCCAGATGCCCCAGTCCCAATGGATGTCAACAGAGCCTGTGGGAGGACCATGATATCCAACCTGGTCTGTAGACACTGTGATAAAGTTGGACATATTGCCAAGTTCTGTAGTGCTGGCTTTGACATTTGTGCACTCACAATGGATGAGAAGACGGAACTCCTCTACCAACTCATGGCTTACTTGGATGCCATTGAACAACCCCCGGCGGAGTCCAAGAATGTGGCAGTTGCAGAGTCCAAAGAGGAACAGGATTTTGTGATGAGCAATGAGTGAATTATGCGCCCTCATTGCATGTATCTAATCAATTTTCGGTTTTGAGAAATGAATCTATAATTACTCAGTTTCCAGAGACCAAAAATCAGTTACAGTCACATTAAAGCCACCAGACCCTGTTAAGCCCTATTTCCAGTGAGTCCATTGATGGGAGAAGTGTTTGCCAAAGCAGTACACACTGGCAGCAACCCCAGGCTCTAAATCACTGTCTATTAAGGTTGGCATTCAGACTACAGACACTGGTGAACTGTTCTCTACACCTGCCCTAGTCAATTGTGGAGCTACCGGCCAATTCATGGATATAGGTTTGGTCAGAAGGAACCGCCTCACGACTAAGAAGCTCACCAGAGTTATCCCGGTCTTCAATGTAGATGGAATCCAAAATGAAGCAGGCTCTATCACAGAGGTAGTAGACACCATTCTCCATTATGACAATCACACCAAACGAACTACTTTTGTGGTTACCAGTCTGGGGAAACAGGATATCATTCTGGGTTTCACTTGGTTGGAAGAGCACAACCCAGAGATTGACTGGCAGACCAAGCATGTCAAGATGAGTTGGTGCCTGGAGAAATGCCAAATGTGTAGAGTGGAGGTCCAAAAAGAGACACAGGCTCAGCAAGTACAGACCAGAGCTGCAGCCAAGCGACTACTAGAGTATCATCGGTGTCTGCATCCAGTACTGGTAGTGGAGGTGGAGGATGAAGAGTTTTCGAAATCCGAGGTTGAGGACCAGTCATCATTGGATGCTGGTGATGACACGGACCCTGTGGTGCTGGAGGATGAATTTGAAGAAGGTGATTGACTGTTCTACATCAGTCTGCCAATGGAGGCTGAGTTCATTTGTGTCACTCAGACAGTATCACAGTGACTGGTGGAGGCTCACAGCAAGAATGTAAAAGTGGAGTCCACTATCCCAGAATACTTGAAAGAGTTCAAAGAAGTATTTGCGAAGGAGTCCTTCAACACCTTACTGGATAGAAAGATATGGGACCACGCTGTTACGTCCTGATACGGAATACACCTGGTAAGCCGCGTGGTAGTCAACATCTCTGGTTGGAAATGCCAATGACTTGTACTGAAGGGACTTGGCTTCAACTTGTGTGTTGCGCCCTGCATGGTCATAGGTTGTCCCTATTTCAGAGCTCAAGAGTAGAGTTGAGAGTAAAGCTGAGCGGGAATGAAACCCGAGCAGAAGGACAGACAAGAGTAGAGTTAACAGATAATACAAGATTCAATTTCTGACTGAGTAAAAGTAGATACAAATGAGTGTATTCAAATATAATTAACCGAGCAGAAAAACATTGGATAAAAAGATAATCATAGATGAATCATAAAAAGATAATTGGTGTATGATAGTGTGATGATACGCTGTGCGAAGCCGGTGAGAAAATAACGTAAAAGTTGAAGGGTCAAATAATCAGCTGAATGTTATGTGAGAATGAGCACATGGTGCAAAAGATAAAACAGATAAGAAAGATAAAAGAAATCCAGTCGGAAAACAAAAGGTTGAGTCAACAAGAAAATAGTAAGAGTGAAAGCCATGTGGGGAAAGTAAGCCGTGCAGAAAAGAGTCTGAATGAACGAATACAAAGTGAATGAGTCAAATGAATAGAACATGGGTAGAAAATAATATATGAATATAAGCTGGTCGGATCAATACTTGACAGTACCCCCTTGTTAAGGACGAACCCATGAGGACGTTACTAAAATTAGTTGAAACAACTTCTTGAAACACCTACAGGCTAGACAAGGTTGGCATGTGAAGTTTCTGGTTGTCCAGACGGTATAAGTACTGGTGGGTTTTGAATACCATATACTTCAAAGTTTTACCCCACAAAACTAGTCATGCCTGACACTCCATTCCCTGCCCACATGCTTGCCTGGAAGGCCTCTTCCGACATGATCCGCATGGAGGAAATCCTGGTTGGTGATCCTACTAGGACCATTCAGGGCTTTGCCCCTGATAAGGAATTTAATGCGCCAGCCTCTAAGTTGGCATTTGATGATCCTTATGAGGATGATGAGGACCGTCTGAACAAAGTGAGTACTATTACTATTTTTTTTTTTTGATTTGCCATGTGGGTTTGTCTGACTTTCATATAGGTCAGCAAGTATTGGAAGGGGCGCGATAAGGAGAGGCTACAAAGGGAGGCTCGTTACAAAGAGCTCCTGGATGCTGAAGTGGAGGCTGCCGTGTGGAGGAAGGCTGAGGAAATCATGCAGGCAAAAGAGAAGGCTAAGGAGGAAGCAGCCACACGGGAAAAGGAAAAAGGGTTGGAAAAGGAGAAGGCTGTAGGACCGGTAGGGGAGAAGGAGACGAGGCCATCCGGTGTTAACAAGGGCAAGGCTAGAGAGGTGCCCAAGACACCTAGGAAGGTGACTCCTAGAAAAGTAAGTCAACATTATTTCCGGTCGGCCCGTACTTATGTCTTTACAGTCCCAAACTGAAGTCCAGTCGGAGTCCGAAGAAGATGAGGATGAAGACAAGCCGCAGTGCATTTACTGCATGAAGAAAAACATCACTTGTGTGCCCCAAGTTGGAAAGAAGGTGTGTCGCTTGCAGGCGGCGTAAGATGAAGTGTGAGTATTTTGACAAGACAGCATGGGCTGTTATGGATGGAAGTCAAAAGGTGGCGGATGCTGTGCGGGAACTGGTGGAGATGGAGAAGCGTCAGAAAGCCGGCCGCTTGGAAGTGGTCTGGCATGACCTCAGGATGTTCCTGATCCAAGTGGAGCAGAAAGCGGCAGTAGACTCTGTGGCAGTGGACGCCAGGGTACTCCAAAAGTTGGAGTTGAAAAGTAAGGGTGTGGAGATTCCGGTGGATATTGAAAAGCGGATTCGGGCGGAGTGTAACCTGGTCCAGAAAACTCTAGAGGAAAATACTGAGGACCTCACCGAGCGAATGGATTCCATCTGGAAGTGCATGGCCTGGACCAACAACGGCCTCTACCAGTTCAAGGATCCCACTCCTCCACCTGCTCCTCCTCCTCCGGTGGCTGTTCAAGGAACAAAAAGGAAGAATGATGAAGAAAGCTGCGCGGATGGGAATAAGAAGAAGAAGAAAGAGAAGAAAGTGGTTGAGACAGAGAAAGATGACTCTACACTGTGTTGAAGGGAAGTAAAATCCGGGTGGTAAATGTAATAGAAATTGTACAAAAATCAAATTGTAATTAGAATAGAAAAATTTGTATATCTGAATTGAAACTTGTAAGAATATGAAAGGACTGAAGATTTCCGGGTGGAAAATAAGAACAGAAAATATGACTTAGCAGAAAACATGAAAAATCATAAGGCAGAAAGTGGTCCTGGTTTCACGGGATATAATTGATGAAAATCTTCTATTAGCTCAGAAGTGTTGACTTCAGCTGCTAAAACCCAGTTAGAATCTTGACCTGTACCCTCATAGCCCATCCACTTGACTAAATATTGAAGTTTGCATTTCTGACGGCAATCTATCTTTGAATCTAGAATTTCATCAATTTCATAATTGTCTTCTTCTTCATCAATAACAATTGCCGGTGGGGGTGGAATGGTCCAGTTGGAAAAAGGGTTTGGAGTTGCTGGTTCCAACATTGAAATAAGGAATACTGGGTGCACTGCATGGAAATTATCTGGAAGACGCAGAGTATATGATAGTGTACCAGGCTGAGCAATAATCTCATAGGGGCCCAAATATTTCTCAGCCAATTTCTTGAATGGTTGAGTCATTCAGAAATGTTGGGCTTTGACAAAGACTTTGTCACCTATCTTGAATGGGGCGGTGCCGCGTGGTGGCGATCCACTGGTCCTTGGTAGCATTTCTGCACTTCAAGCATATTGAATTTGAGGTGCTGATGAAGTTCATCAAGATCTGTTGTAAACTCGTGGGCCCGTGCTGATGCAAGATCCCGCTTGGGATAAACAGTGATGTTAGGGTGATATCCCTTGTTAGTGAAAAATGGGGAAAAACTGGTCGTCTCACTAGGAGCATTGTTGTAAGCAAATTCTGCGAGTGGAAGTAGCTCAGACCAGTTGTCCTGTTGATAATTGCAATAGACACGTAGATACTGTTCAAGTGTTTGATTAACCCGTTCAGTTTGTCCATCGCCTTCCGGATGGTGACCAGATGTAAAATGTAAGTGCATGTCAAGTGCTTTCCCTACGGATCTGAAGAAATGTGATACAAACTCGGATCCCCAGTCAGAAGTGACATGCAATGGTACACCATGCTTTGAGAAGACATGCATAACAAACAGTTGTGCCAATTGTTGTGAAGTAATGGTATCATAAGTTGGAATAAATATACCTTGCTTGGATAACCTGTCAACAATTACTAAAATTGAAGTAAAGCTGGCAAATTCCAGGAGCTGTTCAATAAAGTCCATAGAAATTGAATGTCAAGGTAGCTTCAGAACAGATAATTGCCTGAGGTAACTGTACAGCTTATGACATTGAGACTTTGAACACATACAGGTTACACAGGACTTGCAAAAGTCTTGAACAAATGAACATAATCCAGCCCAAACATATTCACGTCTTAATAACTGAATAGTTTGTTTTGTCCAAAATGGCCTGAAAGGATATGGTCATGCTTGAGCTGCAAGACCTTGAGACAAGGTCCGGGTGCATCTGGCACATAGATTCTGTTGTCTAAGCATAAGAACTTGTCATCGTGTAGTTTCCATCTGGAATCTTGTCCATCATTGATATGTGCAGATGCGATTGGATCCATATGGAGATCAGCTAGAATTTCTGCATGGAGTTCTTCAATATCCATGATAACTGACCCACAGAGGGTTGGTATGATAAGAGACATTGCCCTGAGAGAGGTTGTGAGTTGTTCTTGAGTGAATATGGGTCTGAGATTCTGTAGATTAACAGTAGCATAATTGCTACCCCCCCTCATTTAGGTAGACATCTCAACATCTAGTAAGTGCATCAGGCTTGGCACCTAACTTTCCTGGGTGGAAACTTATAACCATGATGAATTGCGATAGGAATTCTGACCACCTTGCTTGCTGGCAGGTAAGCAATTTGGTAGTGGCAAAATATTCTAAGTTCTTGTGGTCAGTAACAATGTCCACCAGTAGGGGTGCACCTTCAAGGTAATGAGGCCATTTTTTGAAAGCTTCAAAGATAGCTAACCATTCCTTGTCATGGACATCATAATTCCATTCAGCTTTGTTAAATGTTTTTGAATGAAACGCAATCGAATGCAGTTCACTGTTAATCCATATGGAAATAATGGCAGCTAGTGCATAGTCAGAAGCATCAGTTTCCACAACTAATAGTGTGTCCAGAGCCCAATAGCTCAGGACAGGGGCTGATGTGAATGCCTGTTTGATTGAGTCAAAGGCAAGTCAACATTCTTCTGTAAATACCCAAGTAATACCTTTCATGGTAAGACATGTAAGCAGCACTGTTAGGTCTGAATAATTGAATATAAAACACCTATAAAAATTGGCAGAACCTAGAAAAGACTGTATGTCTTTTACCTTGCAGGGTTCTGGCCAGTCAAGGATAGTCTTGACTTTATCTTCTGACATATGAAGTCCATCCTTGGATACTATGTAACCAAGAATTCAACTTCTTCCTTGTGGAACTCACATTTATCTCCACGTGCATATAGTTCATTTTCGCAGAGCTGATGGAGAACCTCTTTGACATGTTTTCTATGGTCATCCAAATTGTCTGAATAGATTAATATATCATCCAAATAAGCAAGAACAGAGACATCCAATGGATCATCAAAGATGTCATTGATAAACCTTTGAAAAGTGGCCAGGACATTTGTAAGTTCAAATAGCATTACTAGCCACTCAAAAGAACTATAACGAGTCTGAAAGGCAGTCTTGTATTCATCATCTTCAGCGATATGAACAAGATGATAACCGTGTCATAAGTCAATGTTGGAATAAATCCTAGATCGCTTGGGTGCATCAAGTAGGTCAGCAATAAGTGGGAATGGATACTTGTCCCTTTTTGAAACCTTGTTGAGTCCACAAAAATTGACACATAATCATAGAGAACCATCCTTCTTCTTTACAAATAGGATGGGTGCACTGTGTGAAGATCAACTAGGTTGAATAAATCCAATACACAAATGTTCATCTAGAAATTCTCTTAAGGCAACCTGTTCAGTTGCAGAAAGTGAGTACATGGGTCTGGGTGGCACTGATGCACCTTTTTCCAAATTGATTTTGAGATCAAAAGGTTGATGGGGTGCTAGTGTATTTGTGCAGGCCTTTGAAAAAACATCAGCATATTCATGATACTCTTTGGGCACACCATTAAGTATATCTACCCCTGCATCTATCTTGGTGGTCCAGGTGGTAAATGTGGGATCGTCCAGATTAATAGTAAAACATTGGGACCTTCAGCTTTTGCCGTGTGCATATAAGTGACTGCATTGATAAAAGATACTGAGGGCTTCACAGGAGGTACTGTGGAAGTGGCTGGAGTTGAGCATGGTATTTCATTGTGAGCAGAGTGTTTGGATTGTTGATCAAGAGGCCATATGGGAACAGCTTTGGCTGCCCTGGTGTTAATTGTAGCACTTGGTGATTCCACAGGAATTGCTGGGCGGAGCTCAATACTGCCCAATACCCAATCAATCAACAGATTGTAGTGGGTGAGCCAGTTGTGTCCCAAAATGACAACACAAGTAAAATCCAGAGTAGTGACATAAAAAGTCATAAGGGTTGAAAACCCAGTCGGAAACGAAATATTGAGGTCCACAGCTTCTGTAATTACAGAGTTAATAGTACCATCAAGAAGAGACAAAGGTAATGGATCAATAGAAGAAGTAACTATGGATTGTGCTTTTATAAATTTTGGATTAATACAAAAATGAGAAGAACCTGAATCAACAAGCATATGGAAAAAACCTGAAATTGAAGGAGAAGTAAGTATAGGGGTTAAAGATGTAACAGATGAAAGAGCAGAAGCATTAAGTCTAAGGGTAATTGCCATGCAGATTTGAGGATTAACGCAGTCCAACCATGTGGAGTCCAACAGACTGGTCACTAGTTTTTTGACCCAGATGACTCTTTGGCTTTCACCTTGTCATCAGTCTTGGGCTTCTCCTCAGTGATGGAGGCCTGCACCACGGGCACTGGGCGGGAAGTTGAACTAGAAGATGTGTTCTGGTTCCACCTGGCTTTCCTGCAGTCTTGAGCCATGTTAAGGTCTGTTCCAGTCTTAACACATATTTTAATATTCTATTCCATTTTCACTTTATTATCCTATTTTCTATTCCTGTCATTCCAGTTTTGTTCTCACTGTTCTATCTTTACTCCTGTTATCTCTGTGATGCTATGCGCTTCCTCTATGCTGTGTTTCCTTTCTTCCATGCTGTCCCCATCATCAATCCTATGCAATCCTATGCCCATCTTTTATGCTGCACTGATTGACTTATCTTCTTATTTTTGATTTCGCTTCTGATTCTTGATTTTGATTCTTGATTCTGCTTCTTATTCTTGATTTCTGATTCTTGATTTCGGTTTTTGATTTATTACATCTTATTCTTGATTGTTCATCGCATTTCTGATTGATATGACTTATTCTACATAGCCTTGACTCGTCCTTATTGTATATAAGCAGAGCATGTATGTAGTTAGTTCTTCAGTCTGAATATTGAGTACTTTCTCAAGTCTCCTTTGCATCCTACTCCTCAGACCTCTCTGAACCTTTCTGTTCTCTGTTCCTTCTTCTTCTTACATCTTCTCTGTCACCTTTATCTTCATTTCCATCCTCTGAACCTCTGTCTCTGAAATTAAGGGACATTTGCATATTGTTGGAGAGGGCGCAGCACATAAGCTGAAGCCAAGTCCCTTTTCCCTTACTACCCCTGCTGAGTGTCATTCGAACCTTGTGCTCAGCACTTAACAAGCCACATGGCCCTTGATACCACAAACCAGGCATAAGCCATTATCCTTTCAGTGTTTCTTTTCAGCTTCTGTAAGCCATCCGTCCACACTGAGGTGGCTGTTGTCATAAGTCTTGCTAGAGCTTGCTCCAGCAGATGTAGAAGTGTTAATCTTACCCTTGTTAGAGTTCTACTTGTTGTCCTTTGACTTGTTATTGCCAGACTGATTGTTGTTGTTATTGTTATTGTTTCCAGATGGGGCTGTGTTTGAAGCTGCAGGCGGCTTTGAAGATCCTTTCTGGTGCAGGTCCATAATCTTCTTATGGTTCCAATAATGCTGGTCAATCTGTAATATCATAGAACACAAAGTCTCATAAGACTTTGAAATGGGGAAAACCCTATGGAGTTCTTCAAGAATCTGGTGGGGCATGGCATTGATGACCAAACAGTAATAACTGTGGTCATTGTATGCAGCCTTTGCCTTGTATTTGGCAAAGGAAATGAAGAACCGGGTGGCTTGATGGTGTTTCTCCATCTTAAGCTCTTCAAGTGCGGTTTCTGTGTCTTCCTCTGGGCTAGCAGTTCTAAAGTTGGCTTTGAGTTCTCCAACAAACTCGACCCAATATAACAAGTATACTGGTTGGTCATCCATGTTGGGATAATCAACCATAACCACCAGCTCAAAGTATTCAAGTGCAGCTCCCCACAGGAAAGAGAGTGCAAAGTAAATCTTTGACATGTTGGACTTGTAAGTCTTGGCCTTTGATTTAAAAACC
Source organism: Sphaerobolus stellatus SS14 (assembly GCA_000827215.1). NCBI lineage: Eukaryota > Fungi > Basidiomycota > Agaricomycetes > Geastrales > Sphaerobolaceae > Sphaerobolus > Sphaerobolus stellatus. Next base: position 97,764 of record KN837131.1, on the reverse strand, counting down.
AAGTAGCATAAGAATAAAAAGTTTTGAAGCTTTTCTGGGTTGGACCCATCATAGGTGTCTGGGTCCCTAAGCTTGATGCCTTTCCTTACATTGTCCTTGTCTGAATCAGAATCAGAAGACTCTGAATAGTAATAGTGCTTCCTCCAGTGGCGACGTTTCCGGTCCTGATTGGAGCTGCCATCAGAGTGGTCAGGGTTTGGATCACCTCCACCTCCTCCTCCACCTTCAACAGGTGGTTGTGGAGACGATCGGGGTGATTGTTGTGGTGTCCGGTTGGAAACCCTATCAACCCTAGGTGGTGTTGGATCCCTTGGGGGTTGTGGTTCCTGAATGGGATCATAGTCAGTTCCACTAACAACACTCTGTATACCCACAGATTCTGTGTGGCTGTCACCGTGCACAGCATCTGAAGGCAGAGTGGTATCTGCTGGTGCTTCCTGAACCCCAGAGGTATAGTTGTGGTCGTGGACATAATAGGTTGTGGTTGAGGAGTTCTGGATTTGCAATCAGAAATTAAAGGTTCAACTACCTCTCTGTAAGGGCAACCCTCAGAGTCTGACGAACATCATGCCAGACTAGCAGAGGGGAAATCCAAAGAGAAAGTCTTGGATTGCCTCTGCTAGCGTGAGCCCAATAAATACTGCAGGGAATCAGGAACCATCGATGCCAAGAAATACACAAGGGGAGGACCACATGAATATCAGGAACGAGGAACAAGAGATAAGGAAATGAGACCATAAGGACTACCATGACTACACCCTAACCTGTGCCCCTGCATGCAGACTCCGAGACTGCCACTGAATCCATCTTAGCCTTCTGCTCTCCAACCACAACAAGGGCCTACAGCCAGACTTTAAAACCATGGAACGAACCTGTTGAGTCACCCCTTGGGGGCCAACAGTATATGCATCTGAGTACTGTGGAGGCCGAGTGTTGGACTTGTAACTATAGGGGTCTCGGACTCTGGAAGCTTGTAAACTTGTATTAAAGCGGAGTCCAGACAACTGTGAAAATGAAATATTAGGGTTGTCCCCTGACATCCCCCCTCTTCTAGGCATCGGCGCCCTCGACGCATGGTGCAGTGATCTGAGTTGTCTGAAACCTAGTGAGTTGAAGGCTGTCAAACAAATATGTTGGGGTGCGGTTGGATGATGCCGATAGAAGTCAGCAATAAGATCATTGGCTGACATATCAGTCTCTGATACCCAAGAGTTATGTTTGTACTTGTATCCCTTCCATTTTACCAAATATTCCAGCCAATTGTGACACAGACGACTGTCCAAGACAGTTTCCAGTTCATAGTGTTCTTCACTGTCTACAATCTCAGGCTCTGGTGGTGGCTGTGAGTGTCTGCCCAGAATGGGATCATCAGGGGCTGGAAGCAACTTCACTCCATTGAATACTGGGTGAATGCAGCTCATGGAGTCCAGTAATTCAAGCTTATAAGCATTGCAGTTAACTTTGCCTATGATCTTGTAAGGGCCTAGATAACGGTGACTCAGCTTCTGTGATGAACATGTAGTCTTGATGTCACTAGAATCTAAAAACACTCAGTCTTTGATGTTGTACTCGGGGGCCAGGGTCCATCTCCTATTGTAGTACTGTGCCATATCATTCTTAGCCTTAGTCAAAGCTGCTTTTGCTTCCTCCAACGACTGTTGCATTCAGTCCTTGAACTCATTGACAGTTTCAAGGTGGGACTCCGGTTGTCTGGGCTCAAAACCCATCCTCGGGTGCTGACCAGTGTCAAGCATGAAAGGAGTCTGTTGTGTTGCCGAATGTATATGGTTGTTGTATTGAAATTTGGCCAGCGGTAATAGCTCATCCCAGTCATCTTGGTGTTGGTTGACAAACAGTTGTAGGTATTGCTCCAGTTCTTGATTCACGTGCTTCATTTGTCCATTGCCTTGAGGATGATAGGCTGTGGTTGCAGCGAGCTTGATGCCTAACATATGATATAGCTCCCAGGTGAACTCTGCAACAAATTTCAGGCCCCAATCTCAGACTACTTGGCATGGAAGTCTGTGCAGCTTCCAGACATGGTTGAGATAGAGTCAGGCCACACCTAGAGCTGTGATAGTGGTGTTTGTTGGGATAAAATGTGCACTTTTACTCACCAAATCCACCACGCTCATGATGGAGCCCAATCCATGTGTGTCCGGGAGTTCAACCATGAAATCTATGCTCACAGTGTCCCACCTTGCTTCAGGTACCAGTAGTGATTGTAGCTCACCCATCAGAGGCTGACATTGAATCTTCATCCTTAGACATAGATTGCAGGTCTTGATGTATTGACCAATATACCTTGACATCTGTGGCCACCAGTATGTCCTTCCCACCGGCTCCAGTGTTTTCCAATGGCCTGCATGGCCTCCGATCCTAGAGTCATGGTGCTGTGAAACAATGCACCTCCTCAGCTCGAAGTCCATGGGTACATATATCTTGCCTCTAAACATTAGTAACCCCTCGGACTCCGACCACTCTGCTGACCATACCGACTTCCACTTGCTCTTCTTCAACTCCTCCGCTGCCTTTGCGACAACCTCCTCTTTTTCTCCTGTAGCCAATGCCTTCCTTATCTCCCTCAACACATCTTGCTCTTTACCCCCCCACCTGAATACCCTCTAATGCCCTAATGATGAACAGTTCTGGAGGTAGTAGAGTGATGTTTTGATTGTGTACAGAGCCCGAGCCATGGTCTTCTCACCTTAACAAGGTGTCCGCTTTACCCATTGACTTGCCCAGTTTGTGGTGAAGTGTGAAATTGAACCTGGACAGGAATAATGACCATCTTGCCTGTCATCGGCTTATCTTCTTGGTAGTTCTTCTGGTAACTGTAGTTATTATTTCTCAAATTAAAATACATATATAGTTTTAACTGCAATAAAAGTAAGAGTTATAATAGGGTAAACCCCAGGATGACAAGCTTAATGAATAGAATTAATATCATTTTTAATCATATGATCCGTAACAGTATAAAATGAGTATGTTCTTGTAGTGGGAGTAAGATTATTAGAACTAATTGTAGTTTGAGTTTGAGTTATTGGACACCCAATGCTACTAAATTATATTTAAAGTAAAATAGTCACATAAGATTTTAATGTAAAAAAAAAATAAAAATAACCAAACCAGATAAGTTTTAAACTTAATTATTATAGTTAGTACTTAGCCCAGGTGATGGTTAATATTTTAGGCCTACGAAACCCAATAATTGTGTTATAATGTAATAATCTTATAATGTTATAATTATAACTCATAGGATTTATAACACCCACAAGAATTACATGAAATACTGTAAATTTCAGTGGTCCATCAAAACTTCAAATTTGTGTCGCCATTCATCCAAGGCTCAGATAATGGCTAGCATCTCCTTGTCATGTATTTCATAGTTACATTCCACTGGGCTCAGACTCTCGGAAATGAAAGTGACTGGGTGCCATTTATTGTCTTCTGCAGACAACTGAGACAAGGTGGTGCCCATTGCATAGTCAGAGGAGTCCACTTCAACTTGGTAGGGACCTGAGTCACTTGGCAGTATAAGTATGGGGGCCGAGGTCACTAACTCTTTCAACTTGTTAAAGGCTGCTCACTCTCTGACTCCCCATTGCCAAGTCAAACCCTTTTTTGTGAGATCGAAAAGGGGATGAGTGTGGTGAGTGAAGTCCTTAATGAATTGTCTATAGAAGTTGACAAAGCCAATGAATGACTGGAGTCTGTGTTTGTTCTCAGGCTCCGGCTACTCAGTCACCATGGCTACCTTGACTGGGTCCATCTCCACTCAGCGCTCCAAAATGATCAAGCCTAAGTATTCAATGCGTGTTCGTTCAAATTCGCACTTCTCCAGTTTGAGGTATAGCTTGTTTTCTCGTAGGTGTTGAAAAACAAGTTTTATGATCTAACGATGCTCTTCGATAGTCTTGGTGAAGATCAGGATGTCATCAATGTATACACAAACCACCCCTTCCATGATGAGATCTCGGAAAATGTCGTTCATCATTGTCTGGAAGGTCGCCAGACTATTGCATAGGCCAAAGAACATGACCAATGGTTCAAAGAGCCCCCTATTGGTTTAGAAGGCAGCCTTCCATTCATCACCCTGTCTTATACGTACATTGTTGTAACCCCACCTCACATCCAGTTTGGTGAAATATCGGGCTCCATGTAGTTGGTTGACAAGTTCAGAAATCAAGGGGATCAGATACTGGTTTTTAATTGTCATTGCATTGAGGGCTCTATTAAGGCTGCAGATGGGTATGACCTGTGGGTAACAGGTACCTTTTCACAGGTACCTGCCATCCATTTTTTCATACCTGCATCCTCAGGTTTATTGCTCACAGGTTACCTGGACCTGCAGGTCTGGTATTTTAAAGATCTAGGTAACCCTAGCACCTGGGTGAGGTTGAAACCTGCAGGTTTACCTCCCATAGATACCCGGGTCCACAGGTATCTACACACCTACATAACATTATTCCAAGAAAAAAACAGACATGAACAAGATTTGAACTTCTGCTGTTTACAAGTCATCATCAATATGACAAGTATTCATCATTACACTACCTCTGCCATAAACTGGAAAAGGTTTAGATGATACAGGTTTATCATGAAATTTGGGACCTTTTAGGACTATTCTTTCAAGTACCCCTAATTACTTAAACTCCCTATGGTATAAGTTGTGTTATAGTTATAGGATAAGAAATAAACAGATATATATTAACTAGTATGGGTTCAACCAGCTGCTGAAAAGATACTAATGGAGGCAAATATGAGGATAGTGGCTTGAAGAGATTGTATAGCTGCTTACAAAGCACCTGCCACAGACACAAACACTGCAAATAAACTCAAAAAGTGTATATAATACCCAATAAATGAGTTCCAATAATAATTCACAGAAAAATGTGTAATATATATATAATAAGGTATTTTAGAAGGTATTTTGAGGGTATTTTGAGGGCATTTCAAAAAACCTGCAACACCAAAAAGTCAAACCCGGACCCCTGGGTCAATTTTAGCACCGGGTAACCTGTCACAGGTACCTGTATAGGTACCTGGGTATGTTAAAACCTGCCTGCAGCCTTAGGCTCTATAGTCTTGAACCAGGTGTAGGGACCCATCCTTCTTTTGAATGAAGAATACTGGTGACACCATGGGTGATTTGGACGGCCTGATACATCCTGAATTGAGGTTTTCGAGTAGGAGCTCATCCAATTCAGTCTGTTCATTTGGAGACAGAGGGTATACCTTACAGTTCTTGGGCTCAGAGTCTGGTAGCAATTCGATTGTGTGTGTCAAGTATTGATCCAACCGGCTTATATTCATATATTATTTTCTACCCATGTTCTATTCATTTGACTCATTCACTTTGTATTCGTTCATTCAGACTCTTTTATGCACAGCTTACTTTCCCCACGCGGCTTTCACTCTTACTATTTTCTTGTTGACTCAACCTTTTGTTTTCCAACCAGATTTCTTTTATCTTTCTTATCTGTTTTATCTTTTGCACCATGTGCTCATTCTCATGTAACATTCAGCTGATTATTTGACCCTTCAACTTTTACGTTATTTTCTCACTGGCTCCACATGGCATATCATCACACTATCATATGCCAATTATCTTTTTATCCAATGTTTTTCCACACGGTTAATTATATTTAAATATGCTCATTTGTATCTACTTTTACTCAGTCAGAAATTGAATCTCGTATTATCTGTTAACTCTACTCTTGTCTGTCCTTCTGCTCAGGTTTTGTTCCTGCTCAGCTTTGCTCTCAACTCTACTCTTGAACTCTGAAATAGGGACAACCTATGACCATGCAGAGCACAACACACAAGTTGAAGCCAAGTCCCTTCAGTACAAGTCATTCGCGTTTCCAGCTGGAGACATTGACTACTTCCGCACGGCTTACCAGGTGTATTCCATATCAGGATGTAACAGTATTTCTGACTGCTACTGCATAGTCATATGACAACCAAGTCAAAGAACACTTCTAATCCAATAGAAGCAGTCAAGAGACCAGCATTCCGATTCAGCAACTCTCCACCACCAGCAGCTTCACTTTCCAACCGGAAAGCTCATTATGCTAGCAAACATGGAGAAGTAGTTGAACCTTTGATTACTGATTGCAAATCCAGGCTCCCTCAACCACAACCTATCATGTCCACAACCACAACTATATCCTCTGGGGGTTCAGGAAGCCCCAGTGGAAACCACTCCAGCTCCAGATGATGCGCACAGAAACAGCCGCACAGGATCTGTGGGTGTAGAGAGTGTTGTTAGTGGAACTGACTATGATCTGATTCAGGAACCACAACCCCCAAGGGATCCAACACCACATAGGGATGAGAAGAATGCTGATCGGACACCACGACAATGACCCCGACCGTCTCCGAGACCACCTGTTGAGGGTGGAGGAGGAGGTGGAGGTGATCCAAACCCTGACCACTCTGACGGTGACTCTGATCGGGACTGTGATAGTGACTGAAAACCTCGCCGCCAGAAGAGGCATTATTACTATTCAGAGTCTTCGAATTCTGATTCAGACGAGGACAATATAAAGAAAGGTATCAAGCTTAGGGACCCAGACACTTATGATGGGACTAACCCAGAAAAGCTTTAAAACTTTCTATTCCTATGTTCTTTGGTTTTCAAATCAAAGGCGAAGACTTACAAGTCCAACACATCAAAGATTTACTTTGCACTCTCTTTCCTGTGGGGAGCCGCACTTGAATACTTTGAACTGGCAGTTATGGCTGACTATCCAAACAAGGATGATCAACCAGTATACTTGATGTATTGGGTTGAGTTTGTAGAAGAACTCAAAGCCAACTTCGGAATCGCTAGCCCAGAGGAAGATGCGGAAACCGCACTTGAAGAAATTAAGATGGAGAAACACCATCAAGCCACCCGGTTCTTCATTTCCTTTGCCAAGTACAAGGCAAAGACTGCATACAATGACCGCAGTTATTACTGTTTGGATATGAATGCCATGCCCAACCAGATTCTCGAAGAACTCCATAGGGTTTTCCCAATGCCAAAGTCTTATGAGACTTTGCATTCTATGATTTTGCAGATTGATCAGTGTTATTGGAATCATAAGAAGATTATGGATCTGCACCAGAAGGGAGCTTCAAAGCTGCCCACAGCTTCAAATAAGGCTCGGACTGGAAACAACAACAACAATAACAATAACAATCAGTCTGGCAATAACAAGTCAAAGGACAACAAGTCAAACTCTAACAAGGGTAAGACTAACACTTCAATGCCTGCTGGAGCAAGCTCTAGCAAGACTTATGACAACAGCCACCTTGGCATGAATGGACGGCTCACAGAAGCTGAGAAGAAACGCTGAAAGGATAATGGCTTATGCCTGGTTTGTGGTATTAAGGGCCATGTGGCTCAAGACTGCAGGAAAGCCAGGTGGAATCAGAACACGTCTTCTGGCTCAACTTCCTGCCCGGTGCCTGTGGCGCAGGCCTCCATCACTGAGGAGAAGCCCAAGACTGATGACAAGGTGAAAGCCAAAGAGTCATCTGGGTCAAAAAACTAGTGACCAGTCCATTGGACTCTGCGTGGCCGGACTGCATTAATCCCCAAATCCGTGTGGCAATTACTCTTAGACTTAACGCTTCTGCTCACTTCTCCCTCAATTTCAGGTTCTTTTCATACTCTTATTGATTCAGGTTCTTCTCATTGTTTCATTGATCCAAAATTTATAAAATCCCAATCCATAGTTACTTATTCTATTGATCCATTGTCTTTATCTCTTCTTGACGGTTCAGTTAACTCTGTAATTACAGAAGCCGTGGATCTCGAAATTTTGTTTCCGAATGGGTTTTCAACCCTTATGACTTTTTATGTCACTACTCTGGATTCTACTTGTGTTGTTGTTTTGGGACATAACTGGCTCACCCGCTATAATCCATTGATTGATTGGGTATTGGGCAGTATCGAGTTCCGCGCAGCAAAACCTGAAGGATCACCAAGGGCTGGGATCAACGCCAGGGCAGCCAAAGCTGTTTCCGAACGGCCCCTTGATCAACACTCAACCAATGAAATTCCACACTCTCTTTCGATCGCTTCCATGATACCTTCCATCAAGCCCTCTGTATCTTTTGTCAATGCAGCTGCTTTTATGCACGCAGCAAAGGCTGAAGGTTCCCAATGCTTTTTGCTCAATCCGGACGACCCTACATTTTCCGCTCAGGCCACCAAAGTGGACAAGTGGACACAGATGATGATATACTTAACAGTGTGCCCAAAGAGTACCATGAATTTGCTGATGTATTTTCGAAATCCCATGCAGATACTCTAGCTCCTCATCACCCCTTTGACCTCAAAATCAATTTGGAAGATGGTGCTTCGGTTCTGTCTGGACCCATGTACTCCCTTTCTGCGACTGAACAGGTTGCCTTATGGGAATTTCTAGAAAATTTACGCATTGGATTTATTTGACCTAGTCAATCTCCACATGGTGTGCCCATCCTATTTGTTAAAAAAAAGGATGGCTCTCTACGATTATGTGTCAATTTTTGTGGACTCAACAAAGTTTCAAAAAAGGATAGGTAGTAGGTCTCCATTACCACTTATTGCTGACTTACTTGATACACCTAAGTGATCTAGGATTTATTCGAAGATTGACTTACAACATGCTTATCATCTTGTTAGAATTGCTGAAGGCGATGAATACAAGACTGCCTTTCGGACCTGCTATGGCTCTTTTGAATGGCTGGTAATGCCGTTCAGATTTGTGAATGCGCTGGCCGCTTTTCAAAGGTTTATCAATGAAATATTTGATGATCTATTGGACATTTCTGTTCTTGCTTATTTGGATGATATATTAATCTATTCAGACAATCTGGACAACCATAGAAAACATGTCAAAGAGGTTCTCCACCAGCTCTGCGCAAATGGACTATATGCCTGCAGGGACAAATGTGAGCTCCACAAGGAAGAAGTTGAATTCTTGGGTTATATTGTATCCAAGGATGAACTTCATATGTCAGAAGATAAAGTTAAGACTATACTTGAATGGCCAGAACCCCGCAAGGTAAAGGACATACAGTCTTTTCTAGGTTTTGCCAATTTTTATAGGCATTTCATATACAACTACTTGGACCTAATGGTTCTGCTCACATGCCTCACTAAGAAAGGTACTACCTGGTCTTTTACTGAAGAATGTCGATTAGCTTTCGACTCAATAAAACAGGCATTTACGTCAGCTCCCATCCTGAGCTATTGGGTTCCAGATGCACAATTAGTTGTGGAAACCAACACTTCTGATTATGCACTAGCTGCCATTATTTCCATATGGATAAACAGCAAACTGCATCTGATCGTGTTTCATTCAAGAATTTTTAATGAACCTGAACGGAATTATGATGTCCATGACAAGGAATTGTTAGCTATTTTTGAAGCTTTCAAAAAGTGGCATCATTATCTTGAAAGTGCAGCCCTACTGGTTGACGTTGTAACTGATCATAAGAATTTAGAATATTTTGCTACTACAAAATTGCTTACCTGCCGGCAAGCAAGGTGGTCAGAATTCCTATCGCAATTCAATATGGTTATACGTTTCCACCCGAGAAAATTAGGTACCAAACCTGATGCACTTACTAGATGTTGGGACGTCTACCTAAAAGAGGGGGGTAGTGATTATGCTAGCATTAATCCGCAGAATCTGAGACCAATATTTACTCAAGATCAACTCACAGCTTCCCTCAGGGAAATGTCTCTTATCATACCAACCCTCCGCAGGTTACATCAGCCCCTGTCCTGAGCTATTGGGTTCTGGACACACTATTAGTTGTGGAAACTGATGCTTCTGACTATGCACTAGCTGCCATTATTTCCATATGGATTAACAGTGAACTGCATCTGATTGCATTTCATTCAAGAACATTTAACAAAGCTGAATGGAATTATGATGTCCATGACAAGGAATGGTTAGCTATCTTTGAAGCTTTCAAAAAATGTCCTCATTACCTTGAAGGTGCAGCCCTACTGGTGGACATTGTTACTGGCCACAAGAACTTAGAATATTTTGCCACTACCAAATTGCTTACCTGCCAGCAAGCAAGGTGGTCAGAATTCCTATCGCAATTCAACATGGTTATAAGTTTCCACCCAGGAAAGTTAGGTGCCAAGCCTGATTGTCAGGTATTGATCTGAACGGTCATTTTTATTAATTGTTTTCTTTGACTTTTATTTTATATTTTGACTTATGCCGCATATATGCGCATATACTCTGTTTCCACGCGGCTTTCACGTTCATTATCTAATCTTGTTTTCCGTTGATATTTTCTTATCTTGTCTTATATCTTTTATCTTGATTTTCATCTTCGTTCCATGTGTTAGTGATTACTATTGATTTCAGCCGATGTATTCAGCATTCCAACTTTATGTTGTTTTTCTCACCAGCTTCGCTCAGTATGTTATCACACCAATTATATTCTTATGATTTAGTCTTCGATTTTATGTTTTTCCTTTTATTTCTCTGATGTCTGACTCGTATAAATACGCTCATTTGTATCTACTTTCTTCAGTCAGAAATCGAATATCGAATCTCGTATTCATTTAATCTTCTGTTCGACTCACACTCTTGTTACTTTCCGCTCGGACTTAAATCCGTTCAGATTTCTATTCTCCTTCTCTTTCTCTATAACTCTCAAAACTCTTGAGCTCAGAAATAGAGACAACCTACGACTCTGCAGGGCGCAACACATAAGTTGAAGCCGAGTCCCTCCAGTACAAGTCTTTGCGTTTCTGAATGGGAACACGATATACTTCTGTGCAGACTACCAGGTGTATTCCGTACCAGAACGGAACACTGATGCACTTACTAGATGTTGAGACGTCTACCTAAATGAGGGGGGGTAGCAATTATGCTACTGTTAATCTACAGAATCTCAGACCCATATTCACTCAAGAACAACTCACAACCTCATTCAGGGCAATGTCTCTTATCATACCAACCCTCTGTGGGTCAGTTATCATGGATATTGAAGAACTCCATGCAGAAATTCTAGCTGATCTCCATATGGATCCAATCACATCTGCACATATCAATGATGGACAAGATTCCAGATGGAAACTATGCGATGACAAGTTCTTATGCTTAGACAACAGAATCTATGTGTCAGATGCACCTGGACCTTGTCTCAAGGTCTTGTAGCTCAAGCATGACCATATCCCTTCAGGCCATTTTGGACAAAACAAACTATTCAGTTATTAAGACGTGAATATGTTTGGGCTGGATTATGTTCATTTGTTCAAGACTTTTGCAAGTCCTGTGTAACCTGTATGTGTTCAAAGTCTCAATGTCATAAGCTGTACAGTTACCTCAGGCAATTATCTGTTCTGGAGCTACCTTGGAATTCAATTTCTATGGACTTTATTGAACAGCTCCTGGAATCTGCCAGCTTTACTTCAATTTTAGTAATTGTTGACACATTATCCAAACAAGGTATATTTATTCCAACTTATGATACCATTACTTCACAACAATTGGCACAACTGTTTGTTATGCATGTCTTCTCAAAGCATGGTGTACCATCGCATGTCACTTCTGACTGGGGATCTGAGTATGTATCACACTTCTTCAGATCCATAGGGAAAGCACTTGACATGTGTCTGCATTTCACATCTGGTCACCACCTAGAAGGCAATGGACAAACTGAATGAGTTAATCAAACACTTGAATAGTATCTTTGTGTCTATTGCAACTATCAACAGGATAACTGGTCTGAGTTACTTCCGCTCACTGAATTCACTACTACAACAATGCTCCCTGTGAGACGACTGGATTCTCACCATTTTTCGCTAACAAAGGATATCACCCTAACATCACTGTTTATCCTGAATGGGACCTCACCCCCACGTGGGCCCATGAGTTTACTACAGACCTTCATGAACTTCATCAGCACCTCAAAATCAATATGATTGAAGCACAGAAACACTACCAAGAACCAGTGGATTACCACTGTGTGGCTCCACCTCCACTCAATATAGGTGACAAAGTCTTTGTCAAAGCTCAAAATTTTCATATGACTCACCCATCCAAGAAATTGGCTGAGAAGTATTTGGGCCCTTAAGAGATTATTGCTCAACCTGGTACACTATCATATACTCTGCGTCTTGCAGAGAATTTCTGTGCAGTGCACCCAGTATTCCATATTTCAATGTTGGAACCAGCAACTCCAAACACATTTCCCAAATGGACCATTCCATCACTGCTGGCAATTGTCATTGATGAAGAAGACAATTATGAAATTGATGAAATTTTAGATTCAAAGATTGACCACTGATGGAAATGCAAACTTCAATATTTAGTCAAGTGGATGGGCTATGAGGGTACAGGTCAAGATTCTGACTGGGTTTTAGCAACTGAAGTCAACACTTCTGAGCTAATAGAAGGTCTTCATTGACTATATCCCATGAAACCAGGACCTCTTTCTGCCTTATAATTTTCATTTTTTTCTTTTGCTAAGTCCTTTTCTGTTTTATTTTCCACCCAGAAAACTTCCAATTCTTACATTCACACTTTTTAAAGATTCAGGCTAATACAGTTCTATACTATTTACTTTGGTTATTGCATTTTTTATAATTACAATTTTCCGCCTGGATTCTCTTGTTCTTCAGTATAGTGTAGCAGCTCCTTCTGTTTCCACCATCTTTTTCTTCTTCTTCTGATCCCCTCCACACAGTCCCCACTCTCTTCAGCCTTCCTCTTGTTCCCCAAGATTTCCATGCAGCTACTAAAATCTTCCCCAGACTCACTCATCCCTGAATCTAGTAGGCCATTCTTGGTCCAGGCCATTTGCTTCTGGCTGGCATTCATCCACTCAAAGACATGCTTCATGTGCACAGTATAGGAGGCAATGATAGACCCCTAGTTGGCCAAAACCTGCTTCTCCAGTTCTGCCAGGATTTCCACTCCCCTAGATTTCAGGTCCAGGAGCTTTATCACCCTGCCATCCACCTCCATCAAGTCCTGGTCAACCGCCCACTCCAAATTGAGGGCACAAATGTCCAACTCATACCAGCTCCTTTGCAAGAGACTGGCTGCACACCATTTTTCCAGAGTCAATAGCTCCCACATAGACTCTGAAATCTTCTGGCTGCCATCTATGATGGCCCATGTGGTTTTGTCAAAGAACTTGCATTTCACCTTTCACTTCAGGCAAGCAGTGCAGACCTTATGCTTGTCCAGTGATTCACACTTGATCTTTTTCTGTATGCAATAGATGCACATGGAGGGTTCTTCATACTCCTCTTCACCATTGCTGTCAGATCCAGAGTCAGGTTCCCTACTTCTCTCAGGTATCTACAAGACATTGAGTATAAAACAGCCATGTGGAAACTGTGACATACCTTTTTTGCTGCTGCCTTCTTAGGGGTCTTGGGTCACCCCTTACCCTTACCCTTTGCATTCCTGGACGGCCCCACTTCCTTCTCCTTGCCTTTACCCTTCTCTTTCTCCTGCAAAGCCTTCAGCTCACAAGCAGCTTCCTCCACCTGTTTTCATGTGGCTGCCTCCCACTCGGTATCCTTCAACTCCTTGTACCTTGCCTCCCACTTGTGTATCTCCTGGTCACATGCTTCCCAGTACCACTTAACCTATTAGGGTTAGTGGATTCCATGTGGAAACCACTGTCACATACCTTGGACACCCTGTCCTCCTCCTCCTCATTAGGGTCATCAAATGTGAACTTTGGCACTGTCTGGGTGAACTTCTTGTCTGCCTGGAAACCCAAGACAGTTCTCCTGGGATTTCCAGCCAGAACATCTTTCATGCAGATGACCTCACTTGATTTTTTCCACACCAGGATGTGAGAAGAAAGTGTGGGTGCAGCCATTTGAGATGGTAGTTTGGGGGGTGAAAAAAAAATTGAAGTATATGATATTGATTTTCTCCTTCTACTTATACCATTGGACAACCAAGATATTCCCATGCCAATCTCAGCTAACCTTTTACATGTTTCAAGAACTCATTTCATGAACCAGACACCATCCTCATGAGTTTGGCCTTAACAAGGGGGTACTGTCAAGTATCAATCTGATTGGCTATTATTTTCTATTGTTTCCTATTATTCATATTCTATGTATTTGACCTATTCATTTTGTGTTCATTCGTTCAGACCTTTCCCATGCAGCCTTCATTCCACATGGCTTTCATGTCCACTTCTGTTTTTCTCATGTTGACTTTTCATATATTTTCCAACTGGATTTTCTTTATCTTTTATTGATGCCTCATGTTTTCTTATCTCACTTGTGACTCAGCTGATGTATTAACCCTTCATTAATTACGTTACTTTCTCATCGCTTCCACATGGTGTATTATCACACCATCATACACCACCAATTATATTTTCCTGATTTATCTCTGATCATCTTTTTCTCCAATATTTTTCTGCTCAGTTAATTATACTTAAATACACTCATTTGTATCTACTTTTACTCAGTCAGAAATCAAATCATGTATTCTCTGTTAACTCTACTCTTGACTGCTTCTCCACTTGGGTTTTGTTCCTGTTCAGCTTCATCTTTATATCTCACTCTGAAACTCTGAAGTAGGGACAACCTACAACTCAGCAGGGCACAACACACAAGTTGAAGCCAAGTCCCTTCAGTACAAACAGTTGACATTTCCACATGGAAACATTGACTTACTTCCACAAGGCTTACCAGGTGTAATATGTATCAGGACATAACATAGGTACTCTTTGTGCCTTTTTATGCTGAAATCCGTGGCTCCAGTCCAGGAATATCCTCCACAGATGTCAAAGTTTTGCGTCATGACAGGAAGTGAGCACTGTCACACATCTGCACATGCAAGCAGCCCCTTGGATCAAGAGTCTCCTTGTTATTCAGATGCTGAAATTGCGACTTAAACTGACTTCTATAGGATCTTTATTCTCTCACTAATACCTAAGGATCTCAAAGGTCATACAATTATTCTGATATATCTTGTACTTTAGTAATCCCTAAGGTTAGAATGCTTGGGGGTGAGAAAAAGCAAAATGCATTAATGTATGCAATGAATTATCTGTGGACCAATTCAGCATTCAGCAGATATGATCATGAACTCAAAGTGCTTACTTTGGAATGTGGTGTTTTGTGACTTCAGGTGACAACAGGACAGAGAAACATGATACCTGATATACAACAAGATATGAGAGACTAAATTTCTGAAATATCATCATAAGTATGGCATTGAAGGTTGCCTGCAGTGGTTATTTGAAGTGTAATGATGTTTCCCTAGTATGCATCCTTAATAAAATAACTAGATGTTTACCTTTTGGGATCCACCAACACACTGCAACTGCACTTCCCTAGTTTATCTATTTAGTGCTCAATGTTGACAAATATGACATTTGATGAACACTGATTGAGGATTGACAGCAAAATGACCAGCTTCAAAGAATTTCATTGAAGTCTCTCTACCTGAATGTTGCAATGACTTA
>KN837131.1:56948-71997 GCA_000827215.1 Sphaerobolus stellatus SS14 | reverse complement strand
AGGATGAGATGAGGAAGTGGTCATGGATGAGCAGACAGGGTACTCACAAGCTGGAAGGCAAAGAAGGCAAGAATGAGATGAGGAAGTGGTCATGGATGAGCTGACAGGGTACTTACATACTGGAAGGCAGAGAAGGCAAGGATGAGATGAGGAAGTGGTCATGGATGAGTAGACAGGGTACTCACATACTGAAAGGCAGAGAAGGCAAGGATGAGATGAGGAAGTGGTCATGGATGAGTAGACAGGGTACTTGCAAACTATAGTTCAGAACATGAGAGTTTATCATATTGATGGGAAGGAAGTTAGACATACATGCTTCATTGATGATCATAAGGTTCACTGTCTATCAATGTTTTCAAATCAACTTAAATCATCACTCACTGCCTAGCAAATTCCTCAGTTAGTATATTTCTGAATGTTTCTGGATTCTCCATATTAGCTACTTACCTCCTAATATTTGTTTTCTTCATTATAACATGTTAAGATTATGTCAGACTTATGAATACATACATACTAGTAAACAAAACCATGTGATTATGGTTGTTTCAGTTATGAGTTCAAAAGTAACATACAATCTGGAAAAGTGTTGATACTAGTATGTACCTGAAATGACCAAAGAAACTTACAGCCTGATGGCAAAGGCAATAAATTTTTAACCTCCTATCATGTAAAAGTGCTTACCATCTTCCCAAACATGAAGTTTTGATTATCAGTACAAAATGTTTCATAATATATTTTGACATACAAACTATGATAAGCAATGATAAGCAATATATCTGCAATAAATGGTATGCCACTTACATCCTAAACATGCAGAGAATACTCTGTAAGTTTACTTTCATTATACTGGATGCTCTTACATGAACATTTGCTTCTAATTGCTCTCCCATTTTGATCAAGGCTTCAAAGCCATTTTGTTCTTTCTATGATAAGAGCACCATGAATACCATTAAATTTTATAATTAATGACTTACCTTGGCCCATGCAATTACCCTTTTAAGCTCCATAAGCCACTCTTTGACTACTTCATGTGATTTCAATCTAGCCAGCCTAGCACTACAACCTTGGCTCAACATTTCCATTAGGTCTACTATCATAATCCTGTCATCACTGGTGATATTTTCATTGATCAGCAAACACAGATGATAACCCCAATTCCTATATGCATAATAAACACCCTTGCCAGGCTCTGTAAAAAAATCAGTGTCTTCTAGAATCAACCTTGTACATGTATGGAAAAGAGTCTTATGGCTTGTTGCTGGCTCAAGGAAATGATTACCAGATCGGCCTTGGTCATTGAGGAAGTCTTGCAATGAGGCATGGTATGGACGAATAACATGATAATCCTTCTCAGGAACATAAAAAATGGATAGGCTCCCTTCGAGAGCAGACCGGATGTCATAGGTGGACCATTTAAGAAACTGAGCAAGCTGCCCAAGCACAAGTGGTTCATGCAGGAACATGATGATGCCAAGTACAAATAAGAAGTCTGTATGCTCCTTGGCACTATCTAAAACTTGTGCAAAGAGGGAATCAAGGCCATTGTGTGACTTCCTTGCTTCTTGAAGTCTCTTGATCGGGTTACAGCTCCGAGCACCAACAAATTTGACAAGTGTTGATGCATAAATGAATATACCCTCCGATTTTCTCACCAGAGTCCAAAGGTCGCCTTCCGATGGCCATGGAAAATCCTGAATCCGTTTGTCCTCTCGGACTCGTGACAGTTCCGTCCTGAGGTAATTAAACACATCATGCATAGTTTCCCAATCACATAGTGGGATCTCCATGATTTCGACATCCGGTTGGAGACGCTTGAATATTGTATTGATGTAAGACTCTGGTCGACTTGCAAAGAAAATGCGAAAGTGCATGTCTTTGATAGCTCCGACAAGAATGCGGACGAGATTCTCCAAAGGAAGTTCCCCGGTATCATCTGAGTACTCATCGAGACCGTCGATGACAACAACCATGTGAGGCATCCGCTCCGCCATTGCCTTCAGCGGTTTGACGATGAGTGTTTTGGCCTGAAGTTCGAGACGCCGACTAAAAACGGAAGGATTGCGAAGGATAGCTTCTCGCACCAATGTACCAAGTGAGGGTAGCGTGCAAACGAGTTCATATACAAATGTTGGTATGAACTTTGTCAAATCATTTCGATTTGCGTTTCTTCGCGAAAAAAAGTAGCTGAATGCGAGGTTCTTCTGATCGTCGCATTGCTTAGCGATGGTCTGCGCGATGGTCGACTTTCCTGCTCCCGCAGGACCATATAACCACAATACAGGAGGGCCTTCTCCGGCAGTCCATTCCTGTATCTTGGTTAAGATTCGTTCTCTAGTTCCCGGCTGGCATATCGATGCCCCTTCCTGCTCGCGCTCAAAGGAATTGTACGATGCATTATTATTGATATAAGGCTCCAGCTTGTTTAGCACATATCCTAAGACCGGCATTTGAGATTGAACAAATATAATCAGATGGAGCGTATATCTACGTACTGGCATCTTCCTGATCATCAGTTTCCCCTCCTCTCGTCGTCTCAGTTCCATAGTAGTACGCGTTCCCAATGTGGGCCCGACCTCCATCGACGCGAATGTTCTCGAAATGACTCCCAGGTGGTGTTGAAGGAGGCGGATTCGCATTGTGCGCCCTACGAGGTAGCATCGTAATGGTGAAGAGGATCGTGGGAGGCGCGCTGGAGCCTTGAGGATCGATGGACAGTTTGCCGCTCACACGCTCGCCTTGGGATTTCATTGGTTCTCTTAATATATCATGAGTGAATCTACCAGATAATATGTATACTGGGGCTAATCATTTGCTGGTCATCTCAAGCTCGTCGTCATCGTCGAAGAAGGGGTCCAGCCTCTGCGGCGAGTCTCCGTGCAAAGACGGCCACGATGTGCAACGAGCGGGCGGTGGATGCGCCGGAGGATGGAGTGTGACGCGGCAACTGTGGCGGCGATAGTAGGTGTATGCATGGCGGCGGAGAAAGTCGAAGGTCTCCAGGAGATCCCGTAAGCTCTGGGCTGGCGGTGGCATCCTCAGGACCTGCACTGGGGCGACTCCGTGCGCTGTGGCTCTAATCCCGGGCGTGCGCCGGGTAGCGGGGGGTGGAGACATGGGGGCCGGGGTCGCACGAGCGAAGAGAAGAGGGCACAACGTTAGAGTCTAAGTCCATCCCCTTACGGCGCCAGCGAAATCAACCCGGTGCAGGTTCCTAGTTGAAAGTAAACCACTAGATATTTAATACAATAATATATTTGCAATCTTATTACATCGTCAGGGCTACATACGACCGCATGCTACTGTTACGAGGATGTATACCCTAGAGACACCACGCCTCTAATGCGGAGCACGCCGTATGTGGCGGGAGGGCCTCCTTGCGGCACCGGATTCTAGGGGTGGCATGGCACAAACCAGTCATTATATACCAACCTCTATATCGAATTAATCAAAAAAGATTTCATATTACACATCCATCATCCTCCTCCCCCTACATGCCTCGAACCTAAGAGAGCGGGTAGGAGCCGTTCATACAGCATCCCGGCGTGGAGCATGTCTGTACGGCGCTGCGTTCGTAGCCTCGGTGTCTCCCATATGCTGCCGCCAAGAGGCACTGCCACACAGCCCTACGCCAGTACGTCCTTTGCAGTGGACGTACCGTACGCCTACGTTAGCAGAAACGCCAACGCCGCCTACTCCGACTTCAGCAGAATGCATTACCGTATGCCAGCAACGTTTGAGGCCTCATAATATATACCTTATACCACATTGCAGGTTGTTTATTAACTCCTGTTCGATGTCTACTCACTCGCTTGCTCTCAGTTTTCAGAGATGCTATCACCGTTACCAACAAACCTAAGGCCTAAGGGCGCTGCTCCGAGGTAGCAGCACAACCCCGTACATTCCTAGAAACGTACGGTGGCAGACGAAGCGGCCCATCGTACGGTCACCTCGAGCACAACGATAACCGCCACCATACGGCACTACGTCTCCACTGCACAGAGCACCCTAAGCTGGAGCAAAATGTACCATCGCTCTATTCCGTACGGTCACTCCGTGCTTCGCGAAGCTGCCGCCTACTACGCCGGTGCGACATTACCAGCACGTCTGTACCATACGACTGCACGCCAAGACCGCCATATCCACTGTACAGTGGCGTGCAAAAAGAATGCACATGTGGTTTTCAGGCACTACCTCATGCCACATCAAGCGGTGACCTGGGGTATGAATATTAGGCTTATAGAGACAGTCTGATAGTATTTTTTGAGCATAGAAACACTGGCATTATTCTGCCTCTGGAGAGAAGGGTGATTTGCTGAAGCTGCCCTACTAAAAATAACTCAGTCTACGATTTTTTTGAGAATCAAGTGGTAAATGGGTCTTATAGTTTATTTTTTGCTCCACAATGCTGTATTAGAAACCCTTACCTCATTTCCATTTCTTAGAACTCTCTGAAGCTCACAATATGGCCATTTTAGAATATTTTGGAATATTTCAGCCCTAAAACCCAGTAAAATATTGAAAAGTGACCATTTTGGGCCTCCCTTAGCTCTTCAGGGAGAAAAAAATGGGTTGGGGTTTCTAATACAGCATTGTAGAGCAAAAA
Organism: Sphaerobolus stellatus SS14; assembly: GCA_000827215.1. Lineage (NCBI taxonomy): Eukaryota > Fungi > Basidiomycota > Agaricomycetes > Geastrales > Sphaerobolaceae > Sphaerobolus > Sphaerobolus stellatus. The sequence continues at coordinate 67,394 of KN837131.1, read as the reverse complement.
ATAAACTATAAGACCCATTTCCCACTTGATTCTCAAAAAAATCATAGACTGAGTTATTTTTAGTAGGGCAGCTTCAGAGAATCACACTTCTCTCCAGAGGAAGAATAATGCCAGGGTTTCTATGCTCAAAAAATATTTTCAGACTGTCTCTATAAGCCTAATATTCATACCCCAGGTCACTGCTTGATGTGGCATGAGGTAGTGCCTGAAAACCACATGTGCATTCTTTTTGCACGCCACTGTACGGTAGCATTGCACCTCTCGTTACTCTCCTTTCATATATCAAATAAAAAGTGCACCTCTTCATGATGACATGTGTGTTCATTACCTCATTTATTTACCATCTCATAATGACTAACATGCGTCTCCTGCAGGAGCATCCAGCCTGCTCACCGGACGGTGTAGCCGTCTCCTCCACATCCATCGTAGAATTGTAGTTGCAAGCAACTTACTAAGTTATGATAAGTTAATCACTCTGTTGAGGAGCTTTGTAGAGAACAAGGCTGCCTTCCATACGGTCAATCCGTCTCTCCCAAACCCACATTCTCACCCACCCTGTAAGGAATGCATGACACACGGTGGCTCCAACACCAACATTGCAACAATCCTCTATGAACAGCGAAAATCTGATATACGGCACAGTACACCTATTAGCTTGTTCTTGCAGCACCCAGTGTCATAGATATGGCCTGAAGCTACCTATATAATAAATCAAAGTAACAAATAAAATATATAAACCCAGATGACTTTAACAATATAGGCAATATATCCACAACTAATATCCCCACCTCATGTCGATATCGGCTCCACCTCCCCATCTAAAACTTTGGCTCCTTCTCCTTTGGCCACAGCACCTTGTAGCCCAATGGACAGGATTGAGGGTCAAAGTGGTCAACCGATCCTCAACACCTCGTGCAGTGACACCAGCCTCACTGGTCAGATGCGCCTGAATGCTGCCTTCTTTAAGGAATCGCCTCCATTGTAGTTCGGATCATTGAGAATGAATCAGTGTCATGCACCTATCTCAAATATGATGACATACCTACTTTGCATCGACACCGGAGTGCAGTCGAGTCCCCATCCATGTTCCATAAATGAAACAAACCACCTGGTTGTGTAGACTGGCGAATGGGGAGATTAACTTGGAAAGAAGCTTTCGCCCAGTGCCGCTAGGCCTTCTTGACTAGGAGGATGTTCAACACCACTCGAAGTTCGCGTACGGGTTGTGTAAGGGAGACGAGCTCCCTGCACTGCGATTCTAATATTAGATAGATAAGATATGCCATTTCTGTTTTGCCTCCACTTTCTTCACACACGCGTGTCAGTGTCGACTTCCCTTCTCCTTTGTATGCCCCTCCGATGTTCCTCTTTCTTGATTCCTTTATATGCCTTTTCCTTATTTTTCGATGAATTCTCATAGACTTACAAATCTCCAAGCAGTATCTGACACATTTGTATGTTCCTTTCTTCTTATTCCGTTATCTTTGACTCCTTTGTAGGCTTTATGTTCCGTATTCTCCGTTTATTTCTTAATCTGGTCTTTTCAAACTCTATAAAATCCATGTATGTTCGTTCTCAAATACAATTGACTTGCTTTCCCCTTTTATTCAGTGTGATTTCGAGTCTTTCGACTATCTCTCTCTCTCACTCGCCTTAAAATCTTTAAAATCCTATCTCTATTCTATTCCTACCCCTGTGTTCGCAATCTCGTGCTCCGTGCACAGACGGTCGACACTTACAGTTGCTATGTTTGCTTAAGCTGGAGATTAGTATTGCGACACGACGAACCATTTCTACGAGGCGCAAAAGAAGTAACGACCCATTGGCATTTCCGAGGCGCAACTAGCATGAACCAACAGCAGGCTTCGTTTCCTTGATAGCCTTTATCGCCATTCGATGCGCCCTGACAGAACGTCAAGAACTGGAGTCCATTCGACTTGTGGAATGTCAACAACATCTGGCAGTGGTGATGCCGTATCGAAGATCAATTCACGGACATCGTCGTCCAAGGCGGTCATAGGTTGGGCCATGTCCAGGATACGATACTGTAAAGTGTAAAAGTAGAGTGAATACAAGCTAAACCAGCATCAAGAACCACTCACGAAACTCATCTCTGCAAAACGTTCGCCACACTCGATAAAACACACACTGCCAACTGTTGTAGCGCCGAATTCTACCAATTCATCATCCTCCCAGTCGATTGCGGCTTCTCGAACTTCAAAGTCCTCTTTCCACTAACTTCGCAATGTAAGCATGGCTTCTTCGCTTCGAGAGATGAATGCTTACCACTTTAATATCAGCCACGTACACAGGACATATATCTCCTGGGAAAACCCGTAGTGTTCGTCGCGTTCGTCGCTCGCAGAGTTGCTGACATCGTTGCCAGGAGCAGAAGTGCAGCGTTTGGCCTTCGCCTTTCGCCTTGGGCAAAGGGTTGGGCGGCCCGACTGAGCCCGGCTGCAGCTAGAACCGGGCCGACCGGCTAAATAAATACAGTAGATCAGATAAGATTAACAGTAATGAGCGATAAGAAAGTAAGTATACAACTTCCGTTGCATCTGTAGTTGAATGATGCATTCGTCATCGTGCTCGCAATTTGATCCGGTTCCTCTTCCATGACGATGGGTTTGCAAGGACGTTGACACAATTGAGTATGGGGAAGGAGGAGGGTATATGATACCCTGCTGGGAGGATGTTCGAGTGTAGTTGACGGTGGCAGTGGCAGTGGCAGTAGCAGTGGCGACGTATAAGAGGGATTTTGTGATTGCTGACGTGACAAGTATAGCTTGGTTTTGCACAACGCATGAAAGAAATAATCCAATCAAAGACGATGATGACGACAAAAATAATGAGGAATGGGGAGATGCTTGCATTACATCGATCATGTCAGGTCCAACGTCCAACTGCACGTTCTATCCTCAAAGTCGGTTCAGCTCCCTCATTATCCAACGCAGTCGAGAACTGTCCTCCTGCCAATCAACGAACTGACCAATCCCATATCCCGGCGAACGGTCTTGTATTATCGTAACCACACCGAGTACTGAGACTATATGAACTAGACGCGTCCGTCGACCTATACGCTTGAGTATGCAGCCATCATCGCAGTCACAGTCACAGTCGCGACCGCTGCTTGCTTCCTCGTCATCCGATGAGGTGAGGATGCGACAGGTGCAGTCCGTGATGTTTTGGAAGCCTCCGTCATCCTAGCAGAAGGCAAGCTTGATCCTGTCGCTGAACCAGTCTTCGAGCCCGATGCTGCCCCAATAGCAGCGACGCAGGTAGGGGCAGGCCGTGTTCTCCTTCCCTTCACAGCCTTCCTATTGCCAACCTTCTTTCCCAAGATCAACCCAAAGAAACTCGAATTCGCAATGCCCACCAAACGCATCAAACATCCCAACGAAACCCGCACCCAACCGAAGGCTCTACATGGCATGTTCTTCCGTCCCGCTCCTGTCGCCGACATGGACGTTGTGGTCGGTATGCCATCACTGGAGTCCTGGCATGGATGAAACTCAAGTTGGAGGAATGGGACGCGCTAGATGGCGTGACGGCGAGAGATGATGCGGGTGGTGATAGCGGGAGCAGATGGGGTGCAGGGGGATGAGGAAGCACCGTATAGAACTTTACTAAAGCAGTATAGACAATAGTGCTTGGTAGTAATATGGAGTTTGTCGCGCCGTCGTCGTCGTGATTATGGGTTGCGTCGCCGTCATCATTAAGCTACGTGGGAACAGCAGTCTTGGGCGGGTCTCATCATCGTTTGAACTTGGGCTTGCTGCGTGAGCCACTTATGTGTTCGCCGTGTGTCTGTAGATGGAGAAGTATGTATGTATCTAGATAATGGGAAGCGCGTTTAGCGGTATGAGCAAGGAGATCGATAAAAGGAAAGGATAACTTACAGACTTGAACTGATCTTTCGCAACACCAATATGATCCCCGTCAGCCTATCCACCAACGAAATTCTGCAGACGCAACGCCTTCGTATGTTCTCGATACTCCTTCGGTACCCGCTGTTTAACGACACTTGATCCAAGAATCGTAGTAAGCGACGGTGCAAGTCATGGACGCCTAGGAGGCGGTGTAGGAAGGATGGACTTTGCATTGGTAGCCTATGCGGGGCTCAATTGTTATCGATGCAGAGTAAGAAGTTGAAGACGAGGTTGATGAGATGATGGTGGTCGATGAAGACGAGTTGGGATGGCGGGGTGAGAGACTTGGGTGAGAGAAGGTGTCGCGTTGGATATGTGTCTTGGGCGCGTCGAGATTTCCTTGAAGGGTGCGTGGAGGTTGGTAATGTTGTGGACACCGAAGACCTTGCCTTTCTTCCTAACGACGGACTTGCGACGTCGTGAGATTACGTGTCTCATATGAACGAGAGTTTGTAACTATGCGGAGGAGCTGGAAGAGCTTAGGACGGCTGCGTTCGCGGTCCTGGTCGTGGACTGGACCGTGCGACAGGCGACCGTTCTTTGTCGCTTTCGTGCCGTATTCACATTACACGCCGTCCCACTCATCCCACCGTCATGACCCGCCCCAACCCAACCCTAAAGCTCCCATCTCTTCAAACTTCACCACATTCGTTCTCGCTATCGATACCGAGATATACGTTCACGGTTGTATTTGGGGTTAATGCGAGCACGTTGGGTTGATAGTGGCGGGGAGGTTGTGGTGGTTTGGGTGGTTGATGTAGAAGGGCAACGCCATACGAGACTTAGGCGTATGAGTAGGATGGATAATAGTGATGGCAGGCGTAGGCATCGCTGTGGTCGTGGATTGCAGCCCAGGCGACTGGAGAGACTTTGGATACCGTTGGCGCTTGAGCTTGGCGCTGATGTTGAGGCGGCGTTGATGACGCGAATGAGGGCCAACATCGCACAATAAAAACATATTTGGTAAGTAGCCTGTACATGAACAGGTGTTTGAGCTTTATCGGCGTTGAGAAGTTATGTCCCAGCAAGTCCACGTCATTGTCTTCTCACCTGACAACATCTATTAGCATTTGCAATTCATGTTGAAGAGTTTAGGCCATTAGCTTTGTCGTGAGCTCGGGAGTCGTGAGCGAGCAGGGTAATATGCCCCATGCTCTGGAAAGCACCGTGTTGACTGTGCATTGTGGCTGCCCAACAACGCTGCTCGCGATCGTCTTGGCGTTTAACACGCCCCGTCCGCCCATCCCGCTCCCGTCTCCCTTAACGCCCGCTTAATCTCCTCGTGCACCCTCTGCGAATCAACGTCCTCCGCACTGCGCCCTTTCCGTATCCCCACTGCAACGTTAACCCCTTTCCGTTCCGCATAACAGCCGCCTGACCCACAAGTATATCAACCCATGCGTCGTCTTTACTTTATTTCCGTCTGCCACCCCCAATGCCATCGTCCAATACCACATCACTCCTCATCATCATCGTGCACATTTCGAACTCGAGGGTGGGGTCATATTTGGTGGGGGGTAGACCCTTGTTAGGGCGGGTGAGGGTGCTAGGGAGGACGCTGGAGCGTTTGTAGGTTGTAGTTGAGTAGTGGGTTGGGGGGCGGTGCGTTGGCGTGAAGGGGGTTGCGGACGCCGCCAGTGGTGCAGATGCTGTGGTGGTGCCGTTCTTGTTCGTAGGAGTGCTGGGTTGGTCGTCGTCGCTGGGAATGCTGCCTAGCTGAGAGTGGAGGGAGGAGCGCAGGATGTGCCTTGTTGTTCGGTGCTTGCAGGAGTTTTCCGTTTGCTAGAGAAGATGTATTCGAAGTCTTGTTCTATGGGTAAGTGGCGTGTGGGGCGGATATGCAAGGTGCGTTTCTCTTCTTACATTGCCCCTAACTGCCATGATATGTTCGTCGTCCACAACAGCATGGAAGCCTGTCCTCCAAGCTCTCGAGCCTGCTTCAACCAAACGGAAAGTCGCAGGTGTACTTCGGGATATGGCACGCTGCCTTCGCATAACACGCTGAAGATATGGCCTCTTCTCTCTCCATTTAGGTACTCCTAAACAGTGCGTCCATTCCACCCTTTCTATTCTGCGTTGTGATACCAATTATGCGTGTTGTTGTTGTGTCTACAGATGGTACGATTGATGCTATCAGACATGTGTCTCTCTCCTGCTTATCACACTGTCTGGTGACTGACTATTATCTTTGACAGTGGTTGGCTCTCATCAACACACAGCCAACGTACTTCGTCCTTTCGATGTGGTTATTGAATAATCCGAAGGCCGTCAACGCTGCCTCTACCCGGACTCTGGAACCGTCGTTATCGACTGCGCAATACGTGGATATGATATTCATGCTTCCGGCACAGGTACGCATCCTCTCATTCGTTCCTCAGACTCAGCGGCTCGTAAACCTTCAGTCGTCATCAACGCCGTCCGCTCAATATTTGACTTCCTACGTGAGAAAGCCGTAAGGTTCGCGCACAGGTCTCCAGCTCATCAAGAATCGCCTGTTGAGTTACGGTTATAGACCGTCAACAGCGATTTTATCATTCTGGACGTTGAATAAGATGGCTTGAAGCACTATACGAATGTTTGGATGACTTAGATGGAACACAAAAAGAGAAGAATGCAACGTTAACGCACTTTGGATAGGTTCTGACAATTTGGTGAGTGCGAATCCTTTCTTCTTTCCACCCAGATGTTTATATAAAGCATTCTTCCAGAACTGTTTTGTAGGCAACTCAAAGGAGCCAACCACGAGCTTGATCATTGTGTCAAGATCGCAGGATCGCTTTGACACTCGCCCATTCGAGGCTTTCATACTCTGCCATCGTCCTCTAATACAAGATATCCAAAGCCACTTCAGCTCTTAATATTGATGATCAGCGTATGCACGCCATGATTAGCGAGTCAGCCATGAGAGGACGATATGGGATGATAGGTTGGAGTCGGTACATCGCACTCTCGTCATCCTCTGGAGAGCAAGCATCGTTTATCAACTGTCATGGACGGATGAATGCACGAGACCGTAGCTCGAACAGTCATCCCAGACGAGGAATGACGTGAGGATGTGCTTGCAGCCAACCAAGAAGCAAGTGCGATAGAAGGATCTGCACGATAGAATGAAGAGCTTACGCTGGATGGAATATGTCAAAGGCATGTAAACATTGAGTTACGGAGCTAGCGATGAGATGGGGATTGGGAAGTCGAAGCAGGTGGATATAGGTATAATAGCCACTCAGACTCGATGCTCATCCTTATCCTTCGATGACGCAGACTCTGACTCTGACGAACACTGCACAACTGCTCGCGGAACTTAACAAGTAGGATGGTTGATTAACGACTATCGACTGTTGATTAGCAGAAGAAGACTATGCTTGCACGAACTCACCTATAGAATCTCAAGCCCTCACCTTCGTCGTCATCTTCCTATCACGTTAGCACCCACATCACCTGACTCTCCATCTCGAATCACCCAACTGACTATCACTCTCTAACGCCGTCATGCGGCTGTCCGCTGATCTCGTGTCTAGGAAGCTGAGCACATGACACCAAGGATACGAAGCATTGGTCATGGAAGATATCAAGATCGCTTGCTTAAACAGCTGGAGGATATGATCAGCGTCGAGCAGCTTGAAGGACGTGGAACTGTTGGAGTCACAGTATACTGGTGGAGAAGATCCTTGATGACGAGAATGTTGCAGGTCGAGATTGATTTTAACATCAAGCCTGGGTATGAACTGAAGGTGTTCTTAGTGAGTATCAGCGAGACCCACACTGCATACATGAGGTGAAAAAGACAGCAAGGGCCATGCATCACAATGCACAAAAATTGGTAAGGGCTCAGCATTGTTTAATATATTAATGAAACCATTCTGGCCCCCAAGATACCATGTCTATTGCTTGTGCATGTAAGCATACACATGTAAGAAATACTCTTTATTGATAAGTTTATCATTATAAGAGTACAAGTGAAGTGGTAAGCTTTGAGATTTGCTTTGCTGCTACTCTCTTGTTCAAGGATTAAGCCATATGATGACAGTTTTGAAGATACAGTGATGCATCCATTTTTTTTCACCCAAACTAATTATAAGCTACTCAGTAGGCCCAAGAACATAGGCTAATATATGCTATGCAGCTTCCAATACGATGTTCAACATGATTCAACAAGGAAAAGCAAAAACAGGAAGATTTGACAAAGTACAGTGTATGGGGCACAATTACAATGAGCAAGGTAAAGATGTAATCTAGGAATCACGCACTAGTAGAATATAACCATCACAATATGCTTGATAAATAAACATGTTGCAAGAGTGTACACATTCTAATAGTCAAGCAGTCCTTCAGAACAGTCAAGTTGCCAGAACATTAATTCTGATCTGATAACTGTTGAACCATTCTACTAGCATTGCACAAAGGATGATGTACTTATATTTTTTATTGCCTTTTTTCATTGGCCCCATATTTACTTGTAATGTACTCAATGGTTTCTCTCTGTTTAATTGCTCATTAAATGGAAGGATAGTTTTTTCAATTCCTACTATTTAAGAACTCTTATAGGTACTGTACTATTACGACCAAAGGCTTACATTACACATCATGGTATCCTTTGTACTGAACAAATTTAGGTTATTGTCATGCATCACATGAGGGGTTGAACAATTATTTTGAAGTAGCTAAAATCACTAAAAAATGGCAAAATTCCTCAATGTTTCTGCCAAAAGCTACCACTCTAAAATTTGTTTCTGTTCTTTTTCTCTTCCCAATGGTCTCCAGAGTGTCTGCAGTGCTGGAGTCATCACCAGAATGCCTTGAGACCTTGCTTCCTTTTTCCACCTCCTGCTCCTACCTCTTCATTGCTCCCATTGCCCAAGCCTCCTCCTGGGAGTCTTTTATTCTTCTTTAAAGGATCAAATGTCAGGTTGGTGTAAGGGCAACCCTTGGAGCTGGGCGGATGTCACGCAAGGCTAGCAGAGGGGAAATCCAAAGATATATAAGCAAATGAAATAGATACACGTGAAGGGAATCTCACCTAGCAGAGGGGAAATCCAAAGAGAAAGTCTTGGATTGTCTCTGCCAGAGTAAGCCCACTAAATACCGTCCGGAGTGGGAAAACATCAACACCGAAGAAAATAAACAACAATATCACTTCCGTGATACCTTCTGTCAAGCCCTCTGTATCTTTTGTCAATGCAGCCGCTTTTATGTGCGTGGCAGAGGCAGAAGGTTCCCAATGCCTTTCGCTCAATCTGGACGACCCTACATTTTCCGCTCGGGCCACCAAAGTGGACATGGATGCGGATATACTAAACAGTGTGCCCAAAGAGTACCATGAATCTACTGATGTATTTTCGAAATCCTGCGTGGATACTTTAGCTCCTCATCGCCCCTTTGACCTCAAAATCAATTTGGAAGATGGTGCTTTGGTTCCGCCCGGACCTATGTACTCACTCTCGGCGACCGAACAGGTTGCCTTACGGGAATTTCTGGATGAACATTTATGCATTGGTTTTATACGACCTAGTCGTTCCCCGCATGGTGCGCCCATCCTATTTGTCAGAAAGAAAGATGGCTCTCTGCGATTATGTGTCGATTTTTGTGGACTCAACAAGGTTACAAAAAAGGATAGGTATCCGTTACCCCTTATTACTGACTTACTTGATGCACCAAAAAGATCTAGATTTTATTCCAAGATCGATTTATGACATGCCTATCATCTTGTTAGGATCACCGAAGGCGATGAATACAAGGCTGCCTTTCGGACCCGCTATGGCTCTTTTGAATGGCTCGTAATGCCGTTTGGGCTCACTAATGCACCCGCTGCTTTTCAAAGGTTTATTAATGATATCTTTGACGATTTATTGGATGTTTCAGTACTTGCTTATTTGGATGATATATTAATTTATTCAGATAATCTAGACGACCATAGAAAACATGTCAAAGAGGTATTACGCCGGCTCCGAGTGCACGGACTATATGCGTGCAGAGGCAAATGGGAATTCCACAAGGAAGAAGTTGAATTCTTAGGCTACATTGTATCCAAGGATGGACTTCGCATGTCCGAGGATAAGGTCAAAACTATTCTTGAATGACCAGGGCCCTGCAAGGTAAAAGACATACAGTCTTTTCTAGGTTTTGCCAATTTTTATAGGCGGTTTATTTACAATTATTCAAACCTCACGGTTCCGCTCACATGCCTCACAAAGAAAGGTATTACCTGGTCCTTTACTGAAGAATGTCGAATAGCCTTCAACTCAATCAAACAGGCATTCACGTTGGCCCCAGTCCTGAGCTATTGGGTTCCAGACGCACAATGTAAGGGCAACCCTCGGAGCCGAGCGGACGTCACGCAGAGCTAGCAGAGGGGAAATCCAAAGTGATATAAGTAATCGAAATATATACACGCGAAGGGAATCTCACCTAGCAGAGGGGAAATCCAAAGAGAAAGACTTGGATTGCCTCTGCCAGAGTGAGCCCACTATATACCGTCCGGAAACGGGAACGCTAACTCCGAAGGGAAAATGAACAATGA
>KN837131.1:22353-50855 GCA_000827215.1 Sphaerobolus stellatus SS14 | reverse complement strand
CACAACTTGTTGTGGAAACTGATGCTTCTGATTATGCACTAGCTGCCATAATCTCCATGTGGATTAACAGTGACCTGCATCCAATCGTGTTTCACTCGAGGACGTTTAATGAAGCCGAATGGAATTATGATGTCCATGACAAGGAATTGTTAGCTATTTTCGAAGCTTTCAAAAAATGGCGTCATTACCTAGAAGGTACAGCCCTACCAGTGGACGTTGTTACTGACCACAAGAATTTAGAATATTTTGCGACTACAAAATTGCTTACCCATTGGCAAGCAAGGTGGTCAGAATTCCTTTTGCAATTCAACATGGTTATTCGTTTCCGCCTGGGAAAATTAGGTACCAAACCTGATGCACTCACTAGACGTTGGGACGTCTACCTAAAAGAGGGGGGTAGTGATTATGCTAGCATTAATCCGCAGAATCTGAGACCAATATTTACTCAAGATCAACTCACAGCTTCCCTCAGGGCAATGTCTCTTATCATCCCAACACTCCGAGGGTCAGTCATCATGGATGTTGAACAACTCCATGCGGAAGTTTTAGCTGGCCTAAACATGGATCTGATCACATCTGCACACATGAATGATGGATCTGATTCCAGATGGAAACTAGGGGAAGATAAGTTTTTACGCTTAGATAACAGGATCTATGTGCCGGATGTGCCCAGACTTCGTCTCAAGGTCTTGCAGCTCAAGCACGACCACATCCTTTCGGGTCATTTTGGACAAAATAAAACTATTCAATTATTGAGACATGAATACGTTTGGCCCGGAATACAACCTTTTGTTCAAGATTTTTGCAAGTCCTGTGTAACCTGTATGCAGTCGAAGTCACAACGACATAAGCCGTACGGATTTCTCAGGCAATTACCTGTTCCGGAGTTACCTTGGAATTCAATTTCTATGGATTTTATTGAACAGCTCCCGGAATCGCACGGATTTACTTCAATACTAGTAATCGTCGACAGGTTATCCAAGCAAGGTATCTTTATTCCAACTTATGATACCATCACTTCACAGCAATTCGCACAACTGTTCGTGATGCACGTCTTCTCAAAGCATGGTGTACCATCGCACGTCACTTCCGACCGGGGATCAGAGTTTGTATCACATTTCTTCAGATCCGTCGGGAAAGCACTTGACATGCACTTACATTTTACATCTGGACATCATCCAGAAGGTGATGGACAAACTGAACGGGTTAATCAAACACTCGAGCAATATCTTCATGTCTATTGTAATTATCAACAGGACAACTGGTCTGAGCTTCTGCCGCTCGCAGAATTCGCTTACAACAATGCTCCTAGTGAGATGACCGGTTTTTCTCCATTTTTCACTAACAAGGGATATCACCCAAACATCACTGTTTATCCTGAACGGGATCTCGCATCTACGTGGGCCCATGAGTTTACAACAGATCTCGATGAACTTCACCAGCACCCCAAATTCAATATGCTTGAAGCGCAGAAACGCTACCAAGGACCTGTGGATCGCCCCTGCGCGGCCCTGCCTTCATTCAAAATAGGTGACAAAGTTTTTGTCAAAGCTCAACATTTCTGAATGACTCAACCTTCCAAGAAATTGGCTGAGAAATATTTGGGCCCCTATGAGATTATTGCTCAACCTGGTACGCTATCATACACTCTGCGTCTTCCAGATAATTTCCACTCGGTTCACCCAGTATTCCACATTTCAATGTTGGAACCAGCGACTCCAAATCCATTTCCCGAATGGAACATTCCACCACCACTGGCTATCATTATTGATGAAGAAGAAGACAATTATGAGATTGACGAAATCTTAGATTCAAAGATAGATCATTGTCAAAAATGTAAACTTCAATATCTAGTCAAGTGGATGGGCTACGAAGGTACAGGACAAGATGCCGACTGGGTTTTAGCTATGGAAGTCAACACTCCGGAGTTAATTGAAGATTTCATCGAAAATATCCTGTGAAACCTGGACCTCTTTCTTCCTTATAATTTTACAATTTTCTATCAAGTCGTTCATTCTATATTTTCCACACGGAAATTAATTTCCAAAAATTTTGGTAAGTTCTTTCTGCCTTATTTTCTGAACGGAATTCATTTCTTGATTCACGCATTTTTTATGATTCAGAATTATACAGATTAATTTTCTATCTATTTACAGGTTTTTTCTATTTTACAATTCCACACGGTAATTTACTATTTACTTTTCATCAGAGAAAATCTTCCTTCTTTTCCTTCTCACCGCGTGTTCTTCTATTTGCTCCTCAGTTTCATCTTCCTCTTCATCATCCGCTTTTCTCTTTCCAGATGGAGTTGGCGAATCGGCTGGTTCTCCGCTCAGAAGACTAAAGCCAGCTTCACACTGGATCTCATCCATGCTCTTCTCCACGGTGTCCACATGTTCTCGCACCCTTATCTCAATGTTCAAACGCTCCGTGAGGAACTGCTCTTCCAAATCCTCCGGGATGTCCAAGCCCTGACTTTTCAAGTTCAACATCTGTAGCAGCCTAAAGTCTGCCACTGCCGCATCCAACTCCCCTGTCCTCTGTAAATCGAAGGAAAAGTGTTGAAGCTCATACCACTTCAACTCCAGCCGGAAATACTCCCTCCGCTTTTCCATCCCAGCCAATTCCCGGACGGATTCCGCCATCTTCTTGCTACCCTCCAAAACCGCCCACGCCATCTTGTCCAAGAATTCGCAATGAATCTTGCTCTTATAGCAACCCATACAAGACTGTTTCTTGCCAGGCTGATGTATGCAAGCAATCTTCTTCCGCAAGCACTCCACGCACGACGGAGAAGCCTCATCACTGTCCTCCTTTTCCTCCTCGGAATCGGACGGGGGGACGTTCGCTGCCTAAAAGGAATCAGTAAGAGCCGAACGGAAATAATGATGACCACTCACTTTTCTAGGTGTCCTTTTTGGCGTCTTAGGAACTTCCTTCACCTTCCCAGACGGCCCTGCTATACTCTCCTTGGCTGCTTGATCAGCCTCACGACACCGGATCGACGCTTCTACCTCTGCGGCCAACAACTCATTGTAACGACTAGTCCTCTGGTCTCGCTCCAAGTCGTGTGCGGCCCAATACCTAGTAACCTGTATAGGAATCAGTACAGATCCGTGCGGCGAAGAAACATTACTTACTTTTTTGAGGTAATCCTCATCTTGCTCATAGGGATCGTTATAATCAAAATGCGGTACTGGGCCACGAAATAAGGGGTCAGCATCGAAACCTTGAACCGTATGACGAGGATCCCTGGCTGGAATTTGTTCCATATGGACAACTTCGGACAACTTCGGACAACTTCTTCCACACAAGGATATGGGAGGGAAGGGCTTCAGACATGATTATGAGAGGCGAGGAGATGATAATAGAAGAGAAGAGGTGTGAAGAGATTTTCTGAGGAATTACTCGTCAAATCTGCTCGGTTTTTATACAACTGAACAACCCGAATGGTACTCTCCAAGAACCCCGGCGCACAACCAGACATGTCCCAAGAAGTCACAGCTCGCAACCAGACATGTCCCAAGAAGTCCCGATCGCAACCAGACATGTCCCAAGAAGCCATGACAACAGCCAGACATGTTCCAAAAGAAGTCATAACAACTGCGGATGCCATATAGAAGACATTTCAATGTCCACCTATCTTCAAGAAGCTGTTTCAATATATTTTGAATAATGCCTCATGGGTTCAGCCTTAACGAGGGGGTACTGTCAGGTATTGATCCGAACGGTCATTTTTATTAATTGCTTTATTTGACTTTTATTTTATATTTCGACTTATGCCGCATATATGTGCATATACTCTGTTTCCATGCGGCTTCTTTCCCGCACGGCTTTCACGTTCATTATCTAATCTTGTTTTCCACTGATATTTTCTTATCTTGTCTTATATCTTTTATCTTGATTTTCATCTTTGTTCCATGTGTTAGTGATTACTATTGATTTCAGCTGATGTATTCAACATTCCAACTTTATGTTGTTTTTCTCACCGGCTTCGCTCGGTATGTTATCACACCAATTATATTCTTATGATTTAGTCTTTGATTTTATGTTTTTCCTTTTATTTCTCTGACGTCTGACTCGTATAAATACACTCATTTGTATCTACTTTCTTCAGTCAGAAATCAAATATCGAATCTCGTATTCAGTTAATCTTCTGTTCGACTCACACTCTTGTTACTTTCTGCTCGGACTTAAATCCATTCGGATTCCTATTCTCTTTCTCTTTCTCTATAACTCTCGAAACTCTTGAACTCAGAAATAGGGACAACCTACGACTCTGCAGGGCGCAACACATAAGTTGAAGCCGAGTCCCTCCAGTACAAGTCTTTGCGTTTCCGAATGGGAACGTGATATACTTCCGCACGGACTACCAGGTGTATTCCATACCAGGACGTAACAGCACAATTAAAATGAGCAAGGTAAGCATGTAATCTAGGAATCATGCACTAGTAGAATATAATAATCACAATATGCTTGATAAATAAACATGTTGTGATTGTGTATGCATTTCAATAGTCAAGCAGTCCTTCAGAACAGCCAGGTTGCCAGAGCATTAATTCTCATCTGATAACCGTTGAACCATTCTACTGGCATCGCACAAAGGATGATGTACTTATCTTTTTTATTGCCTTTTTTCATTGGCCCCATATTTACTTGTAATGTACTCAACAGTTTCCCTCTGTCTAATCACTCACTAAATGGAAGGATAGTTTTTTCGATAATTCTACCATTTAAGAACTCTTATAGGTATACTCTGAAAGCATTCAATGGCATTCGACCTGCATGTGTTGTTGAGCCTGGGAGTTTCTGACATAATCAGTTGACCTCTATCTCACCATGGTAGCTTTACCATTGAAACTCTTCCAACTTTGCTCATCTCAGCATACCTGGCGTTGGTGCAGATATCTTGACATGGAGAGGCAATCAGTGCATGGCTTCTGCTTTCTTGCCAGGCTACAAACTAACTCTTTTCCTGCAGAAATGCTGCAGTATGTCATGGATGTGGCTGGTCAGGAATCAAGTGTATTGCTATATGGCCACCTTTGAGGAGAACGTAAAACAGTTTGTCCCTATCTAGGCCCTGGCAGCCAAGTTGTATACCAGTGCGTGTTTTGATATCCCTACCTTCTCATGCAGCATATAATTATCTATCACAGCTATCATAAATGGACTTGTGATAGGGTTGATTTCAGCTAGGGGGTATATTAGGTTGTTGGAACA
This sequence comes from Sphaerobolus stellatus SS14, assembly GCA_000827215.1. Classification (NCBI taxonomy): domain Eukaryota; kingdom Fungi; phylum Basidiomycota; class Agaricomycetes; order Geastrales; family Sphaerobolaceae; genus Sphaerobolus; species Sphaerobolus stellatus. The sequence continues at coordinate 45,632 of KN837131.1, read as the reverse complement.
GGATAAGAAGGCGAGGAAGGCAGGGCAGGTGGCGGTCTATGAGATGGAGGATGGTGGTGTTGTCAAAGGATTGCATGGGACACCAAGCTGGGATTGAGATACTCGTGCATTGGTTGTCCTTGCTGCATGATCAATATTAATGTCGTCGATGGCTGTGACGAAGAACGTGGACGCGAACAAGAACAGACGCAGCTCAAGTTGAAGATATCCAGTGTTCAACCACTCACTGTGTTGCTCTTCTTGCTCTTCTTCCACACCAATACAGAGTCTTGAATGCCCTGACATTCACAGCTGCAAGTGCAATATGGAAGGATGTTGACATCCTCATAACTGCATTAGGAATGGGTCAGCGCCTCATCATCGGTGCCAGCGAAATTTGTGTCCCATCTCTAGTCCAACTTCGAACTCGGAATCCTCTCCTCCTCCCCCCTCCCTATCTCACTCTCACATCCCGACATCTACCCTGACCTCACCACTCAATGCGTTCGAGCCCATTCCGTCATCTTGTGTGCGCGATGCCTTCTTTTCAAGTACTTCTTTAATAAGGATGTGTGGACGATGATAGGTGGACTGTGGAGGGTACGGTTAGTGTTTATATGAAGCATTGGTGTAGGTTATGTGGAGAGAGAGCAGAACAAAGTTGGGTGAGTAGTTTCGCTTATGAAGTGTTTGAAGTGTGGTTCTCATTTGGCTTGTTTTCTGTAGATGAGATTGAAAGTGTGCAAGAGCTGATTGATCTTATCTTTAATGCTGTTGCCATATGTTCTATAGCTTTACAATTTTACTATACTGTTTACTGACTCCTATATCAAAGTGAACTCCTTGACCTTAATTTGCTTCTCCTTCCTCTTTCGCTACATAACTATTCAAAACATCATCTCCATCCTTGCACACGCACCCACTTTAACGCTGTGCCCACCATCTCCTCCCTCCAAGACTACATTGTCTGCAATCCTGAAGCTGTAATGAAATCCTGTCTCTTCGACCTAGGACATGAACACGGTGAACATGACGTCGGTTGAGTCGCTCATATCATCTCTCGGAGCCTTCATTCGGGCAAGACAAGCTGATTATACACCTGTGACATGGGCGGGAGTGTTAGTTGCTGAGCTAATGGAGAGTATAAGGACAGGGTGTTCCAGTCTGGTTCTGGCAGTGAGGAGAGCGTTTAAACCCAGGGAAAGAGGAAGTTTGAAGCTGTGGGCTAGTTCGTGTATTCTGCCAACTTCAGCTCCTGTAGGTGTGGCAGCATGTGGTGATGATACATTGCGGATGGGGATAGATAAGTTGGGAAGCTAAGGATACTCCTGCTGTTGGGCTGCCTGAGTCAGCTTGGAGAGCTAGGCTGCATCTGAGCTTCCAAAGTATGTTATCATTTTTGATATCCTCGATTCATCAACTAATAACATCATATAGGTCAACATGAAAGCAATCATGGCTGAAGCAGCAGGTCCCACAACCCGAGGACCCAGTACACCCCATCTTCCTTGTCAACCCTTCACACCTGGTACAATGTTACTACAGGCATTACCAGCTTCATCACCATGGAAGATGTCAGCTATGCCTCAATGGTCCTCTATACCTGTGCAGTAACAGCTGCCTCCTATGGCACTTAGACTCCTGTTTGGGTGCTGCGACACCCGCAAGATCGAAGCAACAGCGAACTCAACCTCAATTTGTTGCTGGACCTATGTTTGTTGCTTCATTGGGTATAAAGCAGACCCATTCGTATGTATCCCTTTAATGCACCACTAAAGCTTACACACTGATCATTGTTTTGCAGTCACTATGGCTCCATCTGGAACACTCCATGCAAGCCTTGTCCCTGACCGCATGCCCATCACTGATCTCTCCTTTGCCATCATCTAACAACAACAGCTTGATCTTGGTTGGCAACCTACAAAAGAGAAGAGGAGCTTAAGAGGGATTCAGGAGGAAAAGAGGCCGAAGCTGGAGTAAGACATTTTTTGTGATGGGGTGCAGAGGAGCAGAGAGACAGAGGCAGTGTTGGGGAGTGTGGAAAGTTTGATGGGTGGAAGTGTGGGTGCCAGTGGTGGGAAGAGGAGACAGAGTGGTAGTGGTGGCTAGAAGCAGCAGCGAGGTGAATTTATCAGATAATTCCTTGAAAATATCCTATTGCCCAAAAAAACACGTGTCGACCTGTCCGAGGGCGCAATGTGGGAAGCATGGCTATATCTCAACTTGCCAACCCTTGAAAACTCATACTGAACCAAAGACCTGTGGATCAAAATTCAATTATGACATTCTTAAGCTCGCACTCGTCAGGCTCCATAATTGAGACATATTAAATAAATAAAGAAATATTGAGGAAAAGAAGAAAAATAACATCCAAAGCCCATTACCGAAAAGTGGTGTCCATAAAGCTCGCTTATTTGATAATATGCCTGTGCCAAGAGTGGGGAACTAAGGATTAGAGGACACATTTTGGCGCTCTTAACGGTTTTAGAGAATACCGAGAAGATAAAGAGGGCAATCAACTGGCCCTGGGAGTCTGAAAAAGTTTCTCCTTTTTTCCTGGCTGGTGTAAGGGCAACCCTCGAAGCCGAGCGGACGTCACGCAGAGCTAGCAGAGGGGAAATCCAAAGATATATAAGTAAATGAAATATATACACGCGAAGGGAATCTCACCTAGCAGAGGGGAAATCCAAAGAGAAAGACTTGGATTGCCTCTGCCAGAGTGAGCCCACTATATACCATCTGGAAACGGGAACGTAAACTCCGAAAGGAAAATAAACAATGGTCTGATGAACCCGGAAACAATAAGGGAGAGGGAACGAACCAATGGGAAGGAAACAAAGGAAAGCGGAAGTGAATGGAAAAACAATGAGACGATCCTGACAGCTGACCGGCACTAAACAATCCATCACTCATGTGCTATGACTATATGCACATATACCCTCCATCAGACAACCACTGTCTCCAACCAAACCTCCCACTCTCTGGCCACAGGAGTCGATAAATGTGCTGAGGGTGAATCCCGCGCGGAATCGCTCCCTGAGGGTGGTTGATGTGAGGGGTAGTTCCAGATGGAAAGGTTCCGGGTGGAAATCTAGGGGCATCCCCTGACAGCTGGATCGTCACAGCTAACACCATCATCCCAGCGTCCCACTCGACAAACGAATCTTATGACTGGAGCTTTCATTCTCGCTGATATTGACTCCTTCCGTGAAAACCACCTGAGTACCTTAGACTATCAACAGAAGGATATGCGGTCTTGGAGAAAGACATTGATGGACGTTCTTTTTTCCCTTCCTGATACCCGGCATACGGGAAGAGTTTGTTCACTTGATGTTAGTGAAGGGCATTCTGTGGACAAATGAAGGTGCGTCAGCTTGAATTTGAGCAATGATTAAACATTTATTGACTATGAAAAATAGAAATAATTGATAAACATGCTCTTTACTGCTGTTCTACCTCTGACACAAACATGGTTGCTTGGCCTCCTGCATGATCAAATAGATACTCCTTGCGCCTTTTATGCTGAACTCCGTGGCTTTAATCCAGGAATATCCTCCACAGACATCAAAGTTTTGCATTGTGACAGGAAGTGAGCACTGTCACACATCTGCACATGCAAGTGGCCCCTTGGATCAAGAGTCTCCTCATCATTCAGATGTTGAAGTCACATTTTAAACTAACTTCTATACAATCTTTATTCTCTCACCAATACCTAAGGATCTCAAAGGCTGTACAATTATCCTGCTATATCTTGTACTTCAGCAGGCCCCAGGGTTAGAATGCCTAGAAAACAAGACAAAGCAGAATGCATTAATATGTGTGACGAATTATCTGCAAACCAATTCAGCATTCAGCAGATATGATCATGAACTCAAAGTACTTACTTTGGAATGTGGTGTTTTGTCACTTCAGGCAGCAACAGAACAGAGAACCATGATACCTGATTTACAGCAAGGTATGAGTGACTAAATTTCTGAAATATCACCAAAATTATGGCATTGAAGATCACCTGGAGTGGTTATTTGAAGTGTAATAATATTTCCCTAGTATGCCATGATAATGATGCATCCTAAATAAAATAATTAAATGTTTGCCTTTCAGGATCCACCAACACACTGCAACAGTGCTTCCCTAATTTATCTATTTAGTGCCCTATGTTGACAAACATGTCATTTGATGAACACCAATTGAGGATTGACAGTGAAACAACCAGATTTGAAGAATTTCATTGAAGTCTCTCTACCTTAACTTCACAATAACTTAATACTTAGAATCACACTATGCCAAATTTACATTTATATACATATTTTATTGACTACCCAAAGAAGATTCTGCACATAAGTACTGAATCCGCTCCTACTACAAACAAGATATAAACCCAGTAAAAAGAATTTGAAATAGATGGGAGTGAGAGACAGGATATGAAACTGAAAGGATATCTTGTTTGTATGAGAATCAATCTGGAATGGAATGAAAGGAGTGGATTTAGGTATGGGATGAAAATAGAATGGAAGGTGGGTGCTGGGTATGCCTATGTATACTACTATGACACAAGGGTACAAATAAGAAGAGAAGTTAAGAAGGAAAGCACCATTAGGTAACAGAATGTAACAATAATAGATATATTATTGTATGTATATATTATGTATATATATTATGTAGAATACCTGTATGCTATATACAGTGGCTCAAAAACTGTCCACATGTTTGCTTGTTTCTCAAAAATCATGATATTTTGGGGAACAGACAAGAAATGATCATATAGTGTGAGTGTATCAATTGTAGCCTAGTATCATGGCTATCACACCATCCAAGGTTGTTTAATTCAATCTAGAACTAGCCAAGATATGAATTTTGTATGTTAACATATCATGTGGACAGTTTTTTGACCAGTGTTTTTTCATACAATAATCAAAAATTTAATACTTGGTATGACTTCCTTTAGCCTTAAAAACAGCTTCTAACCTTCTGGGCACACTTTCTATCAACCTCTGACATTTTTCTGGTGCAATCATTCCCCATTCCACCTCTGCTCTCTCCCATAACTCCCACACTCCTGAAGGTGGCTCTTCATAAGCCAAAATCCTTGTTTTCAGCAGATTCCATAGATGTTCTATGGGATTGAGATCTGGAGACTGTGCTGGCTAGTCCAGGAGAGGGATTCCTTGTTCCTCAAACCAATTGAGGCCAGTTTTGAGGTATGCTTGGGGTCATTGTCTTTGCTGCAAAATCTCCTCTGGAATCTCCAATTCTGAATGCTTTTGACCAGTCCTTCCTGTAAAATGCCCACATATTGCTTGTTATCCATTTTCCCCTCAACCTCTGAAAGTATCTCAAATCCATTCCATTCCATACAGCCCCAAACCATGATATGACCCCCTCCAAATTTTATGGTTGGTTCCACCTCTCTATCTCCAAGTGGTTCTTCCTGTTGTTTCCATATATATTTGTGCCCATCTGACCCAAATTGATTGACTTTGGTCTCATCTGACCAAATGACCCTCTTCCAGTTCTCTACAGCCCAGTTTTGGTACTTCTGAGCAGATACCAATCTTGCCTTTCTATGCCTAGGAGAGAGATAGAGCCTTTTCTTCTTGACATAGGCCTTTTATCATGCCCTAATCCTGATTTTGTTTTATTTCATTTTATTCATTTTCCTTTGGGCTCCATTCTGTCATATTCATTATTCATCTTCAATTTCTTCTCTGTTTCAATTATCTTTCTATTCCCTCGGACTCTGTTTTACATTATCAATTAATTCAGTCATTCCTTATCTCTCAGACCCCACTTTTCTTATCAGGCTTAATTTTCATCAATGCCAAGCACTGCTTATGATTTTACATGTTTATGTTCCACATGACTTTTACGTTATACTCTCATTGGCTTCCACTTATTATGTCACCAGTCAACCACATTCATTGTTACTCTTTCTTTATCTGTCTTCATCTCCATAACCCTGACTATTATTCTTTATGTTCTCCAGCCTCCATTTTAGTATAGATAACCATATCTGTATTTGGTTCAGTAGTCAGAAATCTACTTCATTATTCTGTTAACTCACTCTGGCCCTCCATCTCTTTGTCATCTTCCTGTTCTGCTATACTCAGTAGCCGAGTCCTTCTTATACCAACTTATATGTGATAACATTGGACTCCAAACCTCTGTCCATTTTAACTTCATTTTGAAATAAGGACAATGCATATGTCTAAGGGTGCAGCGCATAAGTTGAAGCCAAGTCCTTTCAGTTCATACAGTAGCATCCAGACCCTGAATTACTTACCTCATTCTACAGTATATAATCCAGAGTCTGAAGTGACACCTGGATCATAGGACATAACAGTATTTCTGACTGAACTCTTAGCTGCATGTCAGGAAAACCTATTCCAGTTCAATACTCCTTCCACACCACCACCCAAAGAAACTGCCAAGGATCACAGAGACCATTATGAGAACTCAAGCAGCAAGCTAGTCAAACCTTTGGACAAAGAACCTCACAAGAAATGGACTCCACAATTAGAAGCTCCAACAATGTCTTCAACTATCACTATGGCCAAGGTACAGGAAGTCAGTACAAGTGAAGAAGAACATATTCAAGAAGAAATTGATAACAATGAACAACTTCAATCTTGGACTCTGACACCAGTACCAGGTCCTTCTTGCAACAAAGGCAAGCAATGTGCAGAACCAACTCATGACCTTATGAGGGACCCAAATGATAGTGACCCCAGCAGTGATGACTCTCCATTGCAACCCATCAAATCCAAGAAGAAGAAATTTTGCAAGAAGAAAACTAAAGATTCAGACAGCAATGATTCGGGTGATGATGATAGGTTTTGAAGAAGAAGACACAAGAAGTGTTGACACTGTCATCATCATTTGGACTCTGATAGTGACTCTGACTCTGATGAAGACAGAGTCAAGAAGGGTACCAAACTTCAGGACCTGGACACTTTTGATGGATTCAACCCAGAGAAGCTTTCATCTTTTTTGTTTCAATGTGCACTGATGTTCAAATCAAAGCCAAAAACATTTAAGAGTAATAGATCCAAAATCTATTACACTCTCTTTTTCCTTTAGGGCACCGCCCTTCAAACCAGCTGTAATGGCTGATTACCCTTCTCAGGAAGTGACTCCTCTGTTCCTATTACATTGGGAGAAGTTTGTTTATGAGCTCAAAAAAGAATTTAGGCCTGTGGATGCCAAGGAAGATGCCAAGGAAGACTTGGAAGATCTTAAGATGAGTTCAACTCATCATGTGACCAAGTTCTTCATTTCCTTTGCCAAGTATAAGGCAAGGACACAATTCAACAATAGGGGCTATTACTGTATGGTCAAGAACATGCTCCCTGATTGTATTCTGGATGATCTTGCCAAGATCCATCCAAAACCTAAGACTTATGAGTCACTTCATCAAGTTATATTACAAATTGATCAATGTTATTGGCAATCATGTTATGAGGAGAGTAGGGATAAAGCTCGTCAGGGCCCAACAACTTCAAATATGTCTAACTCTAACAATAACACTAATAGCAGCAACAATAGTGGCTCTAAGAGCAACAAGTCTTAGGCTCCAAATAATTCAAAGAGCAAGACCACCACAGTCACGGTCACCAATACAAGTGTTCCACAAAACACCCATTTGGGACCCAATGGTCGACTTGCAGATGCTGAGTGAAAGTGCCACATTGATGCGGGTCTATGTATTGTTTGTGGACTTAAGGGGATTCAGTTCATATCATCCAGACCCTGAATTACTTACCTTGTTCTATACAATCTGGAGTTTGAAGTGACACCTAGATATTAGGACATAACACCAGCTCTGCACTCTTATCTCATTTCTTGTCTTTGATCTTTGACTCTGAAGTAGGGACAATCTATGACTTAGCAGAGTTCCACACATAAGTTGAAGCCAAGTCCCTCCAGTACAAGTCATTGACATTTCCATGTGGAAGTGTCGACTTACTTCCACACAGGTTACCAGGTGTATTCTGTATCAGAACACAACAGCTTCAGAAGATGGGAAAATATTGAGAGTAGAGGGATTGGTTTTCTTTTGCAACCCACTGTCCATACCTCATGCTCAGGATCTGTTGGATGATGGGTTGATTGACAGCCTAGACTCAGCTTTGGAGTAGTGCATATTGTAACTGCTTCCCACAAATAGTGGCATATGTGTATAGTCTTAAGGACATATGGAGTTGTCTTGACTACTTAGCACCAAGGGCTGGTGGCCTAGTGGTAAAGTATCTAATCTAGATTACAGATGGTCCCAGGTTTGATTCCTGGCAAGTCCAATCTTTTCAACAGGATCATTGGCCTATGGCCATAGCTGAATGTTGTTGCATGCAGCTGGCATTGAGTGATGAATGCATGGCTGCATCACAGTTGAGATGTAGGATGCTTCAGATCCCTGGCATATAGGGTGATGATGGGACATTCTTTTCATACAGCTGTTGAGCCTTGGATGTGCTTGAGAAGTGTCTAAGGTTGCTTGGGTGTTTGCCTGGTATTATACACTGCAGCAATTGTGTTTCTGCTCCAGAATATACCACAGTGGTGATACATGTCATAGAGGTGAATACTGCAGATGCAGATGCCTATTATATGTGCCTGGTTACTAACAGCTTTGCAACCATGCTTCAGAATGTAGGCTAAGTGCTGGGTCATCAATAAGCTGTATTTGTAATGATGTGTAACCCCTTGTTCAGATCCATAGGCAAGGCCAACAGCTCTTTGCATAATTTCTACAATAGGTGTATGGGTATTTATATGGCTAATAGGTATATTAAGAAGGGAGATCTCAGTGAGAGATGGATGTCTGAGAATTGTTTTCCAACTTCTGATTTCAAATGATAGGCTTTGTACCATAGACTTATTGCCAGTGAGTACTGCGTTCATGCTTTTTGATACTTTTTGACACCATCATGCTTAATTTGTGCTATCATGATATCAAATGTGAGGCTGGACAGTATATGCTATACTATTATTCCTGGAGACTACTGGTTCATACTTATTCATACCTACTCAGAGATAAACTATTCTAATGGTGAGAAACCAACAAACTGGAGGTACACTGGACTCACTGCTGATTTTAATATCAAATATTAGGAAGTACTTCTGTTGCAAATGTGAGATTTGTTGAGCCTCACATTTTTTGTACCATACAGAGTGGGAAACCCTCATGTTGTGAATGGGAGGTTTGTTGAGCCTCACATTTGATGTACCACAAGGTGACAAACATTTGTGCCACAAACATGAAGTTTGTCAAGCCTCCCTTTTGATATATCAGAGATTGGAAATTATTGTAACACAAATGTGAGATTTGTCAAGTCTTGCAGTTTCTGTACCATACACAGTGGGATACACTTGTGTCATGAATGGGAGGCTCATCAAGCCTCATATTTGATATACCACTAGGTGACAAACATTTGTATTATGAATGTGAGGTTCATTGAGCATCCCATCAAATACCACACATTGAGAAATAATTATGACAAATTTGACATTTGTTAAGCCTCCCATTTGCTATACTTAACAGTGAGAGAAGCATGTATCACAAATGAGTTCATTGAGCCTCCCATTTCTTCCCTGTCAACATTAGAGTAGTTTATATAATATAAATGACAAAGAAGTCTGCAAATAATTCTATGGAAAATATGAGGTTCACCAAGCCCCATACTTGTGCTGTATTACCTGTACCAGTAACTACAAATTTCAATGAGCCTTACATTTGCAAGCAATGCATGACAGCTCTTTGATGTGAAAGGAGAGGTTCTACAAGCCCTTCTCCAGCAAATAAGAGGTTCAGCAAGCCTCATGTTATCAATCCATTCAGGGTAACTCACTAAAATGAAAGGAGAGGTTCACCAAGCCTCCTGTTTGTACTTCATGTTATGTCCTAATATCTAGGTGTCACTTCAGACTCAGGTTATAATAGAACAGAGTAAAGTGATTCAGAGTCTGGATGATATGAACTGAAAGGACTTGGCTTCAACTTATGTGTTGCGCCCTTAGTCATATATGTTTTCCTTATTTCAAAATGTTGGTAAGACAGACACAGGTTCAGAGTCTGATGTTATCACAAATAAGTCAGTAAAAGAAAGACTCGGAGACTGAGTATAGTAGAACAGGGAAATAATAGAGAGATGGAGGCTGGAATGAGTTAACAGAATAAGGAAGTTGATTTCTGACTACTGAACCAAATACAGACACAGCTTATTTATACTAAAATGGAGGCCAGAAAATATAAGGAATAATAGTCAAGGTTATGGAGATGAAGACAGATAAAGAAAGAGTAGCAATGAATGTGGTTGGCTAGCGGCATCAGAAATGGAGGCCAATGAGAGTATAACATAAAAGTCATGTGAAACATAAACATGTGAAATCATAAGTGATGCTTGGCATGAATGAGAATTAAGTGTAATAAGAAAAGTGGGGTCTGAGAGATAAGGAATGGCTGGGTTAAATAATAACTTAAAGTGGAATCCAAGGGAATAGAAAGGTAATCAAAACAGAGGAAGAATTAAAGATGATTAATGAATATGACAGAACAGAGTCTGAAGGAAAATGAATAAAATGAAATAAAATGAAATCAGGATCAGGTCATGATAGTAGCTCCCCCTCAACAGCTGAACCCATGAGGCTGACTTGAAACACTTGTTAGCCGAGAGTCGCCTGGGAAAGTAAATTTTCACAATGTATAAAAACAGGTTCCATTCCAACTTGGGAACTTAGCATTTTGAACCCCATCCACCACTATCTCCATATGTCTACCATCGTGACCTCCTCCAAAAGAACTACTGCAAACACGGTCCTATATAAGAGGTCAAAGGACATACCCCACCTCCCTGTCATGCTATCATCTGATACCCGGAGGACGTTGAAAGAGTTTAAAGTGGAGCCTGAATTCAAAGGATGCAGAGACCCTACGAAAGGGGATTCTTGGCCTGAGGCTGACGATGAAGAGCATAAGTTGATAGTAGTGGGTTACTAGCATGCTTATGATAAGGAGTCTTTGGAGCTCTGTGAGTTGTTTGCAAGGTTGAAGAAGGAAGTGGAAGTTGAGGCTGAAAAGAAGCGGAGAGCAGAGGAAGAGAAGAGGAGGAAGGTAGTACTGGTAACACTGGGGCCCAGAAAGGGGAAAGGAAAGGGAAAGGAGATCGATGTGGAGGTGAGTATTAGTGACCTTTTAATTCTTTTTTGCTAATTTGTTTTTTAGGTGATCGACTCGGACTCCGAGGATGAGATTGATGGGGAGTTCAGGGAGACATGCCTGAGCTCCTCTGAAAATCAGGTTATATATATTTTCACACACCCCACCAATGGGAAGAAGAAAATGGCCTGCGACAGGTGTATTCGCTGTAAGGTGAGCTGCACATACTGGAGTTTGTACAAGATCATCATGGAGTGGACCATGAAGGGGATGGGAAGAACCTGCTGGGACTAGACCCAGAGGCTGAGGATTGTAACTGCCTCAGCACTGAGGACATGTACCATCAGTACAACCTCATGATGCTGGAGAGTTTGTGATGGGCCCATGACACTACCATGGAGGTAGATCATTTCAACCTCAGGCTCTGTGAACTACAGTCCAAGCTACAACCCAATGATTCAGTGCCTGGTGACTTGCAAGATGTGGTTGCCAATGGTCACACCTGGGTAGTCACCCGCCATAACAGCATAGCATGGCCTTGTGCTGTAAATATGTGCCAGATTGCTGCTCATCATAACCTGGGGAAGGGTTATATTCCTTGGGTCTTTGTGTTAAATGTGTTTGGTGAGGTAGAGTTACTGGGAAAACTGGAGCCTGGAAAGAAGAGGTCCAGGGAAGAGCAAGAACCGAAGGCTGGTCCCAGTAAGAAGACCAGGGTGGAGGATAAGGTGATGGAGAACATGTCAGGGCCTGGGGGAGAGTAGATAGAGGAGGTGGCTGGTCCTAGCATGGTGGAAGATGCAGGAAAAGGGAAGGTGAAGGATGCAGGCTCTGGAATGGAAGTAGAAGATACCTTGAGATGATAGACCAGGGCCTGGATTGTATATAGAATATAATTTGTGATTTAGTATAAATGTAAAGCTGTAAAAATGTCCAAAAATCTTAAAGTGTGAAACAATAAGAAGTAAGACAGTGACTGAAAAATGGTGTCCAGAATGAAAGACAGAACAAATGAGCTAAGTCAAATGAAACTGAAATTGAAAATTGAAAATGAAACTGAAAGATGTCATGAAAAGGAAATAGAATGAAATGAACCATGGCGAAGCCTGAATTCAGAGACCAATTATAACTTGGATAGAGGTCCTGGTTTAATAGGATACTTGCAATGAAATTCATCAAGGAGGTCTGGTGCATTGAGTTCTGTAGCTAGTACCCAATCAGTATCTTGTCCTGTATCTTCATAGCCCATCCATTTGACTAAATAAAGAAATTTGCATTTACATTGTTGATCTACCTTAGAATCAAGAATAGAATCAAGTTCATAATTTTCTTCATTGTCGATTATAATTGGATCAGGGGCTGGTTGTGTATGGTCTTCAAACTGATTAATAGTCACAGGCTCCAGCATTGAAATGTGAAAGACTGGATGGACCATTTGTAAGTGTCCAGAAGCCAAAGTGTATATGAGAGCAAGCCAAAGTGTATATGAGAGCAAGCTGAAGTGTATATGAGAGTGAGCCATGCTGAGCTAGAGTCTCAAAAGGTCCCATATATTTCTCAGCAAGCTTCTTTGATGGTCTCATTGTCTGAAAGTATTGAGCTTTGACAAAGACATGGTCACCAATAGAAATCACAGGGTCCGGTAACATATGACGATTAGTGGGCCCTGATAACACTCTTGAGCTTCTTTCATGCTAGTCTTTAATTCTTGGTGTAATTCATCAAGGTTGATAACATATTCATGAGCTCGAGCAGATGCAAGATCATGCTCTGGATGAACTGTGATGTTAGGATGATAACCTTTGTTAGCAAAGAATGAAAATACATTAATCATTGCATTAGGAGCATGGTATAAATGAACTCAGCTAATGGTAGTAACTCCAACCAGTTGTCTTGTTGATAATTGCAATAGATATGGAGGTATTGCTCCAAGGTTTAATTAACATGTTCAGTTTGTCCATCACCCTCTGGATGATACCCAGAAGTGAAATGTAATCACATATCAAGGGCTTGTCTGAGGGACCTAAAGAAGTGAGAGATAAACTCAGAGCCCTGATCAGATGTGACATGAGACAGTACTCCATGTTTAGAAAAAATGTGCAAAATGAATAAACTTGCCAGTTGAGCTGAGGTGATGTTCACTAGTAGGGATGAATATACCCTGCTTGAATAACCTGCGAATGACTACAAGTATTGAGTTGTAGCCATCAGAGTCTGGGAGTTGTTCGATGAAGTCCATGGATATGGAATTCCAAGGAAGCTCAGGGACCAGTAATTGCCTAAGGAACCTGTATGGCTTATGTCATTGTGATTTTGACTGCATACAAGTAACACAGGACTTGCAAAATTCCTGGACAAAGGAACAGAGTCTGGGCCAGAAATTACCTCATTGAATGAGTTTGATTGTTGTGTTCTGCCCAAAGTGTCCAGAGAGAATGTGGTCATGTTTGAACTGCAAGACCTTGAGTCAGAGTTCAACAACATCTGGAATGTAGATTCTGTTATCTAGGTGTAGGAGTCCATCTTCACGGAGTTTTCATCTTGAGTCAGCTCCATTGTTGAGGTGTGCTAACACTACGAAGTCCAAATGTAGTGCATCTTTGATGTCATTGCGAAGTTTGTCAACATCCACAACAACAGAGTTCCAAAGAGCAGGAACAATAAGGGATGTAGCTCTAAGGGAGGCTGTCAGCTGATCCTGAGTAAAGATTGACCTAAGGTTCTGGGGATTAATGCTTGCATAATCATTACCCCCCTCTTTTAGGTAGACATCCCATTGTCTAGTTAGTGTGTCTGGTTTAACACCAAGGTGTCTGGGGCAAAAATGTATAACCATATTGAATTGAGATAAAGATTCAGACCACCATGCTTGACAGTGAGTAAGCCTTTTTGTGGCTGCAAAGTATTCCAAATTTCTATGGTCAGTGACAATGTCAACCATGGGGACTGTACCTTCTAGGTAATGATGCCATTTTTTGAAAGCTTTGAAAATGGCTAATAATTGGGTCCTTTTCTTAGTAAGACACATCAAGGGGACCATTAGATCAGAATAATTGAATATGAAGTGTCTATAAAAATTAGCAAAACCAAGAAAATATTGAGTATCCTTGACTTTGTGGGGCTCCAGCTATTCCAAAATGGTCTTGACTTTCTCAGGCAACATTCAGAGTCCGTGTTCAGATATGATATAGCATAGAAACTTGGCTTCACTTTTATGGAACTCGCATTTATCATGATGAGCATAAAGTCCATTTGTGCAAAGTCAGCAAAGCACCTCTTTGACATGTTTTCAGTGTTTGTCCAGATTATCTGAATAGATTAAAATATTGTCCAAGTAAGCCAATACAGAGACATCCAATAGATCATTAAAGATGTCATTAATACATCTCTGGAACGAGGCCAATGCATTAGTTAAACTAAAAGGCATTGCTAACCACTCAATAGGGCTGGCCACAGGTTCAGGTTTTGACAGGTAATCCATACAGGTACCTGTGCCTGCAGATAACAGGTGGACTCTCCAAACCTGTGGGTACCTGGCACTTAACTACCTGCGGATAACAGGTATCACTTCTGACACTAATTACCTGTAGAAACTTGTTTACCCACAGGTAATGTATCCAATATATCCATTGTGGGTACCCACAGGTACATACCTGCAGATATGAGTAGTATACAGGTAGGCCTGTTAAAGAGCACTATCTGCAGGTAACAGATACAGGTAAACCTGCAGATATACTCATGGCCAGCCCTACCACTCTAAGGAGCCATAGTGTGTTCGGAAAGCAGTTTTGTATTCATCACCTTCAGCAATGTGTACAAGGTGATAAGCATGTTGGAGGTCAATTTTGGAATAAATCTTTGATTGTTTTGGAGTGTCTAATAGGTCAGTTATAAGGGGTAGTGGATACTGATCCTTTTTTGTGACTTTATTGAGACCCCTGAAGTCTACATATAACGTCAGAGGGGTCACCCATCCTTTTTGCATATAAAAAGGACTGGAGCACCATGCAGAAACTGAGTAGGTCTGATATAACCCATGCAGAGATGGTCATCCAAGAACTCTCAGAGAGTGACAAGTTCAGTTGCAGAGAGCAAGTATATGGGGCCCAGAGGTACAGAGGCACCATCCTCAAGATTGACTTTGAGATCATAAGGTCTATGGGGAGCTAGAGTATCAGCACTTGACTTTGAAAAGACATCAATGTATTCATGATATTCTTTGGGCACACCATTTAATACATTGGAGTCCAAATTCATAGTCATTGCTCTTGTGCAAAGTTTCAGATCTTCAAGGTTAATTGTAAAGCATTGAGAACCTTCCAACTTCATTGCCTGCATATATGCAGCAGTGTTGACAAAAGATATTGAAGGCTGGAGAGGAGTTGACGATATGGAGGCTGTTGGCTGACAAAGAGGCATCATTGAGTATGCAGGCACTGACACAGAGGTCACTGAGGATTGTCCAAGAGGTTGCTGAAATGTGGCAGAGGCTGCATGAACATTGGACAAGGCCTTTGACTGCCCAATTGTCAGAGTCCAAAATGAGATACTGCCCAATACCCAATCAATCAACAGATTGTAGTGGGTGAGCCAGTTGTGTCCCAAGACAGTGACACATGAGGAGTCCAGAGTGGTGATATAAAAAGTCATAGGAGTATTCTCCCCAGAAGGAAATGTAATATTGAGGTCCTAAGCTTCTGTAATAACAGAGTTACAGTGGTTTCAGGTACCGATGGCGGAGTTCAAATTTTGCGTAAATCAGTCAAACATCCAGAGATTGTACAATATCTCTACAACAAGGTCGAGTTAAGAGGTCCGACTTAATAAAATAGTTTCATGTGTGTATCCTTAGAGTTTTCCTACTCAGCAGTAGCTTAAAGCACACTATGTAACAAGCTTGGCTTGGACTAGCAAAATAATAGGCAAAAATCGACTTTTTATTTGGGCTGTGTTAGTGAGATCTAAAGGTCAGAATTAAATGAGTTTGTACACTAGATTGTTCTCTCAAAAATGGCATCTTAATATAGCTCTACAGTGGAGCTATGAAAGATTCTTGTCCCAGAGACTTTTTGAGTGAAATTTGAACTCCGCCATCGGTACCCGAAAGCGCTGTAATTGAACCATCAAACAATGATAATGGAAGAGGGTATTGAGGTTTAACTTGTAAAAGACTCGGAAGAGGGACTCAGGCACGAAGGTTCAGGACACACACAAATCAATCTATTTTTGTATGTTTGTCTCACCGTTAAGCAGTGTTGAGACTCTAAACTCCAACACACCCCCGGAGGCTCAACACCAATCTTAAGTAATGAATACAAATATAAAGTAGTAGAAGGGATAGGAATAGGTTGTAAGATTAAAGTGGCTAGAAAATAATGAAAATGTATAAAAAAATTAGTCCGTCCAGTCACAATACACCGGATGATAATTATCATCATCTTCAGCAACTTGTAGTTGCTCAACCTTTTTCTTTTTCTTTTGCTTATTGGGGCCAGGACTGGAAGCGAATTTGGAATAGTGGATGAGGGGGTGAAGGAAGGCGAAGAAGGGCTATAATCAAAGGCAACGGCAGCAGCTTCAGAGTGGCTGGATTCAGAATCTGAAGGAGGAGGACCATGGGCAATATTTGCTTGTTCTTGAGGATTCTTCCTCAAGATCTTCTGCTTGACCGGTTCTGGCATGTCAGTGATGCAGTTCTGGGAAATATGCCCAGATCAACCACATCACCAGCAAACACCCTCACAGCTCTTGGTATTGTCCCAGTCAAAATCCGTGAACCATTCTTTGGTTGCACCCCTGTAGTTCCTGGGCCGGTACACCCATGCGACATTAGCAGTCTCACTGGGATACTCAGACTCACCAACATCTCCACTAACAACCTTCTCCTGGTTCTCATACTCCTGTAGCGCAGCTGTGATTGTGTCGATTTTGGGAATGGGTTCACAAAGGGAAAGGATGGAACAGATGGCAGAAAAGGAAGGGTCAAGGCCAATGAGGATCTTGTCGGTAACCTCGTCATCAGCAGGCTTGTGTCCAATAGCGTTGAGTTGGTGCACAATTGAACGGACTTCATTGATGTAAGAAGTTACACCAGCAGAAGGATCGTGAGTGACAGAATAGAAGTGTTGGCAAAGGGACATGCGGACGGATGGCATGTCATGAGCGTACTCTTTCTTGAGGGTGTGCCATGCTTCTCGACCACTCTTCTTCTCAATGTGTTCCAGAACAGTGCAACATTGTGATTCAATGTTGAAGAATAAGATGCTGTAGATCTTCGCATCGAGTCTCACATCCATGGTGTCTGAACTCCGGGTCCTCGTTAATTCACTGGATGCTGACACGGTGTCCCACAGGTCATGCATCATGAGAAAGGCTTCGATCTCTGTGGACCATTCGTTGTAGTTATGTCCATTGAGCTTCTTGAGATCCCGTAAAAGTGAAAAGTTGATCTTGCTCAGAGAGGTTATGTTGAGGTGGACCATGTGATGGCGGGATGGTGATAGGGATGGGAAAGAGGGATAGTGGTCTCAGAAATCTTGATAATGCGTCTCAGTAATGTGGAAGGCAGTCAGGGCCCATAACCTATTGAGGTTTAACTCATAAAAGACTCAGAAGAGGGACTCAGGCACGAAGGTTCGGGACATGCACAAATCAATCTATTTTTGTATGTTTGTCTCACTGTTAAGCAGTGTTGAGACTCTAAACTCCAACAGAGGGTCAATAGGATAAGTGGAAATGGAATGAGCCTTTACAAATTTTGATTCAACAAAACAATGTGAGGAGCCCAAGTCAACAAGAGTATATACAGGAACTGGAATGGAGTCAAAAGAGAGCATGATCATGAGAGAGTTAGAATTAAAAAAAGCAGAAGCATTGAGTCTTAAGGTTTATAACTGGGCAGGTTTGTGGATCAATGCAGTCCAACCACCTGAAATCCAATGAACTGGTCACTAGTTTTTTGACCCAGACATGGAGTCCTTGGCCTTAGCCTTGTCATCCACATTGGGTTTCTCCTCAGTGTTGGAGGTGTGCGCTTTAGGCACACAACAATTGTTGTTGGAACCGGAGCCCGAAGCCTGGTTGATGTTCCACCTGGCCTTGTTACAATCTTTTGCAACATGCCCCTTAAGTCCACAGACAATACATAGACCTGTGCCAATGCGGTATTTGTGCTCAGCATCTGTGAGTCAACCATCAGGTCCTAAATGAGTGTTTTGTGGAACACTGGTATTGGTGACCATGACTGTGGTGGTCTTGCTCTTTCAGCTATTTGGAGCCCAAGACTTGTTGCTCTTAGAGCCACTATTGTTGTTGCTATTAGTGTTATTGTTAGAGTTAGACATATTTGAAGTTGTTGGACCCTGATGAGCTTTGCACCTACTCTCTTTGTGACATGATTGCCAATAATGCTGATCAATTTGCAAAACAACTCGATGAAGCAACTCATAAGTCTTAGGTTATGAAGAGATCTTGGCAAGATCATCCAGAATACGATCAGGGAGTGCATTCTTAACCATAGGGTAATAGCCCCTATTGTTGAATTGTGTCCTTGCCTTATACTTGGCAAAGGAGATGTAGAACTTGGTCACATGATGAGTTGAACTCATCTTAAGATCTTCCAAGTCTTCCTTGGCATCCTCCTTGGCATCCACAGGCCCAAAATTCTCTTTGAACTCATTAACAAACTCCTCCCAATGCAATAGGAACAGAGGAGTCACTTCCTGATAAGGGTAATCAGCCATTACAGCTGGTTTGAAGTTTTCGAGGGCAGTGCCCCAAAGGAAAGAGAGAACATAATAGATTTAGGATCCATTACTCTTAAATGCTTTTGGCTTTGATTTGAACATCAGCACATTGAAACAAAAAAGATGAAAGCTTCTCTGGGCTGGACCTGTCAAAAGTGTCCAGGTCCCGAAGCTTGGTACCCTTCTTGACTCTGTCTTCATCAGAGTCAGTGTCACTATTGGAGTCCAAATGATGACAACAGTGATGACACTTCTTGTGCCTTCTTCTTCACCTATCATCATCATCAGAGCGGGGGTCAGAATCATCACCTGAAACATTGCTGTTTGAATCCTTAGGTTTCTTCTTGCAAGATTTCTTCTCCTTGGATTTGGCAGGTTCTGATGGAGATTCGTCACTGCTAGGGTTACAATTATTCAGGTCCCTCATCAGATCAGGAGCTGGCTCTGCACATTGCTTGCCTTTGTCATGAGAAGGACTTGGTACTGGTGTCAAAGTCTGAGATTGAAGTTACTCGTTATTATCAATTTCTTCTTGAATACATTCTTCTTTGCTCGTGCTGACTCCTGTATCTTGGCCATAGTGATAGTTGAAGACATTGTTGGAGCTTCTGATTGCAGAGTCTGTTTCCTGTGAGGTTCTTGTCCAAAGGTTTGATTAACTTGCCTCTTGACTTCTCATAATGGTTCCTGTGATCCTTAGCAGTTTCTTTGGGTAGTGGTGTGGAGGAGTATCAGAAAGGAATAGGTTTTCCTGACATACAACTAAGAGTTCAGTCAGAAATACTGTTATGTCTTAATATCTAGGTATCACTTAGGAATCTGGTTATAATAGAATGAAGTAAGTGATTTGGAGTCCAGATGATATGAGCTGAAAGGACTTGGCTTCAACTTATGTGTTGCACCCTTAGTTGTATGTGTTTTCCTTATTTCAAAATGTCATTAAGACAGACAGGTTTGAAGTCCAACATTATCACAGATAAAGACTTGGAGATTGAGTATAGTAGAACAGGAAAATAATAGAGAGATGGAGGCTGGAATGAGTTAACAGAATAATGAAGTTGATTTCTGACTACTGAACCAAATACAAATACAGCTTATTTATACTATAATGGAGGCCAGAAAATATAAGGAATAATACTCAGGGTTATGGAGATGAAGACAGATAAAGAAAGAGTAGCAATGAATGTGGTTGGCTAGCAGCATCAGAAATGGAGGCTGATGAGAGTATAATATAAGAGTCATGTGAAACATAAATACATGAAATCATAAGTGATGCTTGGCATCGATGAGAATTAAACGTAATAAGAAAAGCAGGGTCTGAGAGATAAGGAATGACTGAGTTAAATAATAACTTAAAGTGGAGTCCAAGGGAATAGAAAGATAATCAAAACAGAGGAAGAATTAAAGAGGATTAATGAATATGACAGAACAGGGCCTGAAGGAAAATAAAGAAAATAAAATAAAATAAAATCAGGATCAGGTCATGATACTTCATTATCATCACCAGCAAATACAGTGGCTCAAAAAACTGTCCACATGTTTACTTGTTTCTCAGATATAGTAATATTCTGGGAGACTGAGAAGGAATTAGATTATGGTGTTAGTGTATCTATTCTATCTTAGTATCATGGCTATTGCACTGTTTAGGTTTTGCACAATTTGGTGCAGGTTTGGTGGAGATATAAATTTTCTATTCAGACACATCATGTGGACAGTTTTTTGACCAATGATTTTCTATATACTAATTGACCATTTAGTACTTGGTATGACCTCCCTTGGCCTTGATAACAGCTTGTAACCTTCTAGGCATACTCTCTATCAGATTCTGACACTCAGCTTCCCTTATCTTCCCTCATTCCACCTTTGCTCTCTCCCATAACTCCCATACTCCTGAAGCTGGCTGTTCATATGATAAAACCCTCCTTTTCAACAGACCCCATAGATGTTCTATGGGATTAAGGTCAGGAGATTGTGCAGGCCAGTCTAAGAGAGGGATTCCCTGCTCCTCAAACCACCTTGATGCAAGTTTTGAGGGTCATGTTCCTTGAGCACATTCCTGACAGTTTGTACAGTGACAGGCTCGGGAATTATGGTATTGATGTGTTTTATCAGCATCAACTGCATTGGAGGCCTTCCCAGTCCTGACCAAAGACAGTATAACCCTCTGATCTGCAGATGTCAGTTTTCTAGGACATCCTCTTGGCAGATTTTCTTTGTCAGGCTGATACTCCTTGGCTATATGGGAAACATTGGATCTGCTAACACCAGTTTGTGCAGCAATATCTCTGGTAGAAAGGCCAGAAGAAATGAGAGAGAGGACATTGTCCCTTTGAGCAGCAGAGGTGGGTCTCATGATGGAATGTGGGGCTCTCAGCCTGGATTTGAGTAATATATACTGTATGGTTTATTCTATGACATCATATCAGCACCACTCTAATTCCACTCCACTTCTCAGGTGACATCATAGTGGTTACTGGACCTAAATCTATAGGTCATTGTCCTGAAAATCAATGGTCAAAAGCTGTCAACATGGTGTTTCAGAATCGAAGATTTATATCTCCCCCAATTCTCCACCAAATTAGATGAATCATGAACTGTGCAATAGCATGATACTTGGCTAAAATCAGTACACCCACACCATAATCCAATTCCTTCTCAGTCCCCCAGAATATTACCATTTCTGAGAAAGAAGCAAACATGTGGACAGTTTTTTGAGCCAGTGTATAAGGTTTAACAAGATTCACATTTGAAATGGAAGTGTGACTGTTGCCAGGCAACTTCCAAACATGCAAGGAGAGATTCTATGAGCCTCATGTTTGCCACCAAATACAAGATGTTGAAAAGATTGGACTGGTCAGGAATCAAACCTGGGACCATCTGTAATCTAGACTAGACACTTTACTACTAAGCCACCAGCCCTTGGTGCCAAGTAGTCAAGTCAGCTCCATATGTCCTTAAGACTATACACATATGCCACTATTCATGGAAAGTAGTCACAATGCACTACCTCAAAGCTGAGTCTAGGCTGTCGATCGACCCATCATCCAACACAAGATTCAATAACACTCTCACAACCTTTTACCTATCATCCTCCAGCAAGACATTTTAGCTTTCCTACCTGCCAAATCTAGCAACCTACCACTCCAACATGCAAACCCTTGGAATCCTATTGTCCAGTCCTGCTAGGGCTACCATCAATGCTACAAAATTACCAGCCAGCCCTAGCAAATAGTAATCCTGTATGCCAAATCTATGATGCCAAAGCTAGGAAACATACCAGCTAAACCTACAATATTACCAACCAACCCTAGTGATTCTAGCAAACCTGAGCTCTAGGGTTAAGGAAAAAAGCCCCTTTAATCCTAAGAGAACTAGAAATGAGGTTTTGAAATGAGTAGATGTGTAGAAAATGAGTTTATTGTTACACCATGCACCAAATAACTTAACACTTAGAATGGTGCAAAAGTAATCTGACATGCAAGTGGCAGCATCATCTTGTAGAAGGTCATGGTGACATAAAGCATTAAGAGTTAGGTAATCTCATATACAAGGAATATGAGGATTACCTTTCTGGAAGGTGATCTGAAAAAACCACTTACATAGGCTACATCACATTATGGGGAGTGTATCATTTTAGGATTTGGATAGTGAATAGCCTGGCCTGTTGCCAATTTTGAGGAAACATAGCTCAACATTCACCATTTTACCTGGCCAATAATAGATCCAAAAATCAGCCTGAAATATGTGCTTTCATTTGGGTTAGCTAATTCCCTCAGCCTACAAAATGGTATTGAGCAGGCAGTGCCATCCCCCACTCATGTTGGTCTCTCATAATTCTGCCTGGGTGTATTAAAAATCATATGAAAAACAGCCTCCATATTGAATTCCCTCTTGCTTCTACTATTCAGGAAATTGCAACTATCCTCCAAAAGTCCCTTCAGCCTAGTATGAATATTGAATTCTAACTTAGAAAGGTTGTATACAGACTGACTCCTCCCATTGGAATAAGAATTCTGCTAATTATTAGTATGCTTGATCTTGTATCCATTTACAGACATTCTAAAAGAATAAATTTTGTCATGACAAAATTGCTAAGAGTAAGGAAGCTTACTGGCTAAGAGTTGAAGGATATTAATAAAATTAATTAGCTGTAGTAAATATTATTAAACAGACCCACTGAGAAGTCAAGAAAATATTAAGTAAATACAAACTCAGTGATTTAAATGACTCACTGTCTAAATATATTGAAAATAAACATTATAATCAGTATTAAAAAAACAGCAAGCATAAGTAGATAGGCTACTTGCATACTGAAATGCAGAGAAGGCAAGGATGAGATGAGGAAGTGATCATGGATGAGCAGACAGGGTACTCACATCCTGGAAGGCAGAGAAGGCAAGGAT